>BJCO01370764.1:0-10822 GCA_018326465.1 Flaveria floridana | reverse complement strand
CGGGGGTTAGGGTTAGGTGAGGGCGTCGGCGGTCGGCGGTCGGGGTCGGCGGTAGTGTCGGTCGGCGGTGAGCGGGGTGGTAGATGGCGGTTAGTGGTGGAGGCAAGCGTCTGTGGAATTTGAAATCTTTCAATATTTGGAAGGATTTTGAAATCCTTTATTTAAAGGAATATGAAGGAATTAATTCCAAGTCCTTTTTCAACCAAACACGTGAAGAATGGAATTCAAATTCCAATTCCAACAAATTCCTACCAACCAAACATAATGACCGATGGAATTCAGATTCCAATTCCATTGAATTCCATTGAATTCCTGCATACCAAACGCCCCCTTATAGTACCTATTATATCTTTACGTTCAAATTAAATTAAATTAATGTTTGAATTCTTAATCAATCTATCTAATTTTTTTTTAATAATTTCAAATGTTGTATGTTTATATTAGATTAATAGTACACCATAATTGATTTATTAATACGAAGAGATAAGTGTTAAATAAGAAAATTAATGAATTGTAAATGAAACTAACAAGGGAAGATCAATATCAGATATGATTTTAGATTAAAACGAAGAAATGGCCCAGGTGTGGCATTGGCATGTTTGAACTCAATCTAAATGTGGTATGTTTGTTGGAAAGGGCTTTGCTTTAAATGATATGTTTAAACTCAATCTAGCCGTTATAAAAAAGAATATGAATCAAAATTTTTCAACATCTATTTATATGATTAAGTCTTCTAATAAAAGGAGACTTCAAAAGACAACCAAACTTTATTCAAAAGTTAAAATAATTTTTTAAAACACAAGAAAGTTGTTTAGGTTAAGTACTATTGCCATCGCCGATGGTTCAAAGGATAGGATCAAAAATGTAGATTGTGCATTCATAGGTCATCTCTAACATAGTAGTGCATATTGGTTTCTTGTATATGAGTCAAAAAATCCCGAAATGCACAAAAATACTATAATGGAATCAAGGATGCATCATTCTTTGAAGATGTGTTTCCTTGCTTCAAAAAGGAACACACAAGCTCATCAACACCAGTTGATGATATTAGTCATGACGAGACTCAAGAACACTCAGGTGTTGGTGTAACACTCTTAAAATCCAAACCGAAAGCATCCATTGAACAGCAAGGGTTCGGGGATAGTAGCCGTTGAGAATGAGGTCCAAGGTATAGTAGCCCCTGGTAGGGTCCAAGGGGTAAAGCCCCTGGGTGGGGTTTAGTTGACCTAGTTAAGGAAACAATATAAATAGGACATGTGGGAAAATTTTCTTTTGGAGATATATTATAGTGGAGAAAATTAGAGAAAAATCAAAATTCGGGAAATTAGGCCCAATACGGCCCATATTGGAGAAGAGATGTGGGGCATATTAATCGGGTTAAGAAACAATAAGAAGACGGCATGTGGATGCTAACTAATTAACAGGTGTTAGACACGTGCACACCGATGCGGGTCGCATTGACAAAAAGGAGCTCGAGGCAATTCATGGGTGCATGACGGTGTAAATGATCCGCAACAGTTTCACAGTTGCAGCTTAACAACCGAACACACTTACTATATCAAATAGGAAACCAGGCAAAGAAACAATGAACAAACAAGTAAGAACACTCAAGAACATAAAGATTTGTTTACAAGGATAATGTATATTGCTCTAAAGTATTTTACAAGTGTTACAAGGCTTAGTCCTAAAGACTGATACATTAAATACTTCATACTACATCCTACAACCGATCATACTTTGAAAACCAGCTGGACACTAATCTAGACAACAAGATCAATGTAAAGTCAAAAGGCCAATTGCCTTTTGACATGTGACTATAACATGTCATAGCTCAAATCCTATTGTATTATAATAAGGATAAAAGTAATAAAGTAGAAAGTTACAGATAAAGACCATGATCTATAGTTGACAAAAGTAAAAAGGTAATCACCAACTTATGTAAGTTGGTGAGTTTCAGAGCTGACAGGGGAAAGGTCTTCTCCTTTTGTCAAAAGTGTGTCAATAAACACATATCTTCTTAGTATTTGGAAGAGCTCAGTTTTTATGCTTCAGAAGGCTTTGTCTTCAAGCTTCGGAAGACTTCACTTTTGGCTTCAAAAGATTTCTGTCTTTGGCTTTAGAAGATTTGACACTTAGTTATTTTCTTTGTTCATTGTGAAATCTTCCGAAGTACTTTAGTGTGTGCTTGAGAGATCTTTGCTTAGCATCAGCCTCTAAAATAAACCTCTTGATCTTACAATACATGCTCGAAACATGTCATGCATAAAAAGGTGACACTTGAGGCAAGCCACGTCTCCTAGAGAACGAGGGTCGTATTGACTAGCCAACCTCACCCATAAAAAGGCGAGTTCTCAACTTGTTTTTTATACTCTCACACCTCAATTCTTATATAGCCAACCTCAGTTTATGTGTCAACGTCTTCCTTGGCTCATTTCATAACTGAATGCTTGCTTCTTAAAGATTCAAAGTTGTCTGAAATTTCTAGAAGATGATTCTAGCTTACTGAATAACTTAAGTGCTGCTTAAGCCTTCCGAAACTAACCTAAGAACATAGAGATGGCTCAAGTTGACTTTAACATGAATAAGTTTGTTTTTTAAAATGGAAGTTATGAATATTTTAGATTCCTATTATCTAGAAAACCAACATGAGTTATAGATAATTCATTAGCTCATGTTGGTGAAATGCAAGACAAACATCATACTAATATTGTATGTATGGTGTGATCACAAACGATGCACATATGATGGATAAGATCTTGAAATGATAATTCATTAGCTCATGTTGGTGAAATGCAAGACAAGCATCATACTAATATTGTATGTATGGTGTGATCATAAACGATACACATGTGATGGATACGATCTTGAAATTGGTACTATGTCTAAGCAGGGATAGTAATGGTTTGGTGTCCAAATGATTACGACTCCCTAAGCATTAACTGCCCTACGGGTGACTCGATAACAAACTATTAATCTTGATGTGTATTTCATCATATTAACATGGCATGGTTAATCTTAAATTAGTATTCTTATGCTAACTTATGAAAATGATTTGGGTCTTATAAACGTTATTCACCAGCATTATCGCTGATATTAATGTTTAAAACTACTAAAGGTAAAGAATAATTAAACTAATAATGACACTAGATCATGCTATAGTATCAACTCTAGAGATGTATCTAGTATCAAATGATAAAAATCACAAGTAAGAGCTGAGATGCATGCAGTTTTGGGATGGAAATCTTGTGCCTTGTAATCATAGACAAGATTTTGTAAAACAATCCTATGTATAAATAAATGATTTAGTTTGAGATTTGACTTGATTATGATATTATTAAATGAATTTCCACAGGCAAAAATATCTATGAAAATGATTTCCTGAATAAAATAATAAAAGGATCCTGATCGGTTCACATGGACAACGGTTATGATATTATTAAATGAATTTCCACAGGCAAAAATATCTATGAAAATGATTTCCTGAATAAAATAATAAAAGGATCCTGATCGGTTCACATGGACAACGGTTATGATATTATTAAATGAATTTCCACAGGCAAAAATATCTATGAAAATGATTTCCTGAATAAAATAATAAAAGGATCCTGATCGGTTCACATGGACAACGGTTATGATATTATTAAATGAATTTCCACAGGCAAAAATATCTATGAAAATGATTTCCTGAATAAAATAATAAAAGGATCCTGATCGGTTCACATGGACAACGGTTATGATATTATTAAATGAATTTCCACAGGCAAAAATATCTATGAAAATGATTTCCTGAATAAAATAATAAAAGGATCCTGATCAGTTCACATGGACAACGGTTATCCAAACCTGGGACGTGACAGTTGAAGAGGTTGAACCTAGAAGAAGCAAAAAAAGGATTGCCTAACTTTCTTATTTATATGATTGAGGGTGAGCCCAAACCTACCAATAAACGGTCACTTCTTTAAAAGGACCTCAATAAAAAGAAGCTATCAAGAATGAAATTTATTCTATTTTACAGAATCATACTTAAGAGTTGCTAGATCTTCTCCAGATTTTAAACCACTAAGATATCGTTGTGAACCACTAAGAAATCTCATGGCTCCATTGACAAGTAAAAGGCAATGTTAGTGATCAAAGAGTATAAACAAAAGAAAGGTTTGAACTGCTTTGATACTTACTCACATATAACACGAATAGCCTCTATAAGGTTGGTTCTTGCAATTGCAACTTTTTAAAATGTAGAAGTACATCGGATGGATGTAAAAACAACTTTCTAAATGGGATTTAGATTAATATATTAATAAGCAGCAACCTGAGGGTTTCTCCACTCCTGTCCGAAAGGTAAAGTGTGACAATGACACCAGATTTTTGAATAAGTTATGATTAACAATGGTTTTAAAATTAATAAGTATGCTAAATGTATTTATGTAAAAGACACATCTAAAAGTTATGTCATTTTATGATTTTATGTAGATGATATGCTTATAACTAGGAGTGATGATAACATGATCAGATCTACAAAAGATATGTTAAAAGTGATATTTGACATGAATGACATAGGTCTAGCCAAAGTGATCCTTGGTGTAAAGATCATTAGAACCCCGAATGGTCTGTATTAAGTCAATCTCATTATATGGACAAGATCATTGAGAAATTTAAGAGGGATGACATGATCTTGCTCAAACTCGTAATGATACTACCCACTGTCTATCTAAGAATAGAGGCGAGGGTGTTGCTCAGTTGGAGTACTCAAGGATCATTGACAGTATTATATATCTCATGATGTGTACACAACCAGACTTAACATATGTTGTGAGCAGGCTAATTAGGTACACTAGCAATCGTAGCTCTGAAGATTAGAAGGGCATGACAAGATTACTAAGGTACTTGAGATACACACAGAACTATGGACTACATTATAGCCAAGATCCAGTTGTTATAGAAGGATATACTCATGCTAACTGGATATCTAATATAAAAATTCCAAACCACAAGTGGTTATATGTTTACCCTTAGAGGAGCGCCTATAGCTGGAAAGTCATCCAAGCAAATAGTTTTAGCTAGATCTATAATGGTCTATTTTTGTCACATTATATATATCTAGAGGAGTGGCAGAATGGTAACGTCAATTCCTAGAATGTATTTAGGGGTGGACAAAGTCTATGACGACTATTTGCATATATTATGATTGCCAATAGGCTATTCGTAGAGCTCAAAGTACAATGTATAAAGGCAAATCAAGGCGTATATGACGTAGATTTAATACGATATAACAACTACAAATTTAAAACAAATTTTTGGCCACCCAAGTGAATCCCGTCTATCTCCTAGGTTATAATAACTTAAGCAAATTGTACACCCGAGATTAGCCAAGCACATGTAAGTAGATATGAAACAAGAATGTTAAGTGTTGAGAATGTTATAAATTATTCTTGTTGTAGTGTTTGAAACATGTATTGTGTGTATGTTTGCAAGGCATACAAACGGGTATCTATAAACCTAAGGTTCAATCAGTTTAACACCAAATTAATGACTGAATTATAGTCATTAACACACACTAAATACTATAATCATCAAAGACTTAAAGTTTCAAAATTGAATAGACTAATTCAGTAGCGACATCTGGCATTTCACATTGGTTTAAAAATACTAAAGACGGCTCACCGTGATGCGAGCGTGCAAAGTGTAAAGTGCGTTACGTCCCAGTCTTGATCCTGGGTTCCTGTTTGGTGCTTCACACCCATCTGGGTGTCACTAGGTGTCTCTAACCATATAGAAATAATTTCATTTAGAAGCTCACATTTATAAGCCCTTTTTGTTTTGTCTCTCCTCTAATGTGGGATAACTCAAGTTCTACCATTTTATGTTTCAACCACATAACTTTAAGCATTGATATTTTATTGAACTTAGCTTCGTTTTGGACACAATTTAGTTCATTATGATCTTCTCACATATTAGAAAACAAACTCACTAATAATAATAATCATATTAGTAACAAATACTAATAATTATTCATGTCTAAAGTTAGAGAAAAAAACCACTTTAGCGCACACTTCACACTTTAATATACAATACACACTTTAGCACTTATTGCATACTTTTAGCCACGTTGCATACTTTTGTACACTTTACATAATTTTCCACTGAGTTTTCAACAAACTTGATATTGTCAAATTATATACAAAGGTAAAAATGGTCATTTATATACAAAAAGAAAATATAATTTAGGAAATTTAACCTCACAATCAAAACTTGCTACATCTAACAACTAAAATTCATTTCATAGTTAAATAAGATCATAAGAAAAAAATCTCATATTTCCAGGATTTACATAAAAGAACACAATTGAATATAACTTTGGATAATCTTTGAATTCAAAGCCTCAAGTGATGGACTTAGGGCTTGCACATGGGATTGGAATGTCAAAACCTTTTCATGAACATATTAGAGGCTGTGTAATTCCCTCATGGTGAGAAGCTGCGACCATTTGAAATTTCTAGGTTTTCTTTGGGATGATCCCACATTCTCATTTTCTAAGTTATCCTATAAGTATTCTTTTAACTCTTCAACTACTTCACCGCATGTCAAACTATAAGAAAACAACGACCTTGAATACCTTGCTAAAAGAAACATTGGTCAGTCAATGGGTCAATGAATGTGAATTCTGAACCCTCTCTAATTTTACCTATAGCAATGATAGGGTTCATTCATGAGATGAAGAAAGTATCCTCCTCTATCACGAGGACACATTGACTTCAAGAAAATGGTCCCATCTTGAAACCTCCTAGAGACCATGCTTCCTACCCCTCTTAAAGTCACAAGTACAACTATTTCTCAATTTAGAACACGCATGCAACCTACCCCTCATAAAGATTGTCATCAAAATGATATATAACAAGTTGTGCATTTTAAAATTATTTACCAACAAAGAAGTTGATATTAATTAACTTTCATTTACTTGATCATAAATTCTTTTTCAATCCAACTTATTAAATGGAAAGGACAAAACTACAATGCCAACTACATTTGGCCACAATCATAACACTCTCCTGTCCTTATTACTTACCAGGTATATGAAACATTTTTTAAAAAGATTTATTGTAATCACATGTAATGTGGACCAAGTTGCAATCACGTATGAATATATATGATAGCAATATATATGAAGTGACATTGAGTTTTATTCGTATTCTAGTCATAAAACCTAGTTTGATTCACATGGAAATTCACACTTAAAACTAATTCTAAAGACAATAAACAAGTGAGTACGTTGTGTAGGTAAATAGGAAAAAGAAATGCTTGTGTTGTACGTAATCTATTTAATGTGCTTACCATTTATGTAAATTAATACTTAAACTAATGTTAATGACAATTAACAAGTACAATTTCTTTTTAGGTATGAAAATAGATCAACGTTACGGTTTGCGACAAAGGCGAATGAAAAGAGAGTTCTTTTAGCATGATCTCATGAAAATGCTACTATTTCATCTTTGTTATTTATCTAATATAAAGTCACAAGTGGAACAACTTCATATACTTCTAACAAGTTACATTTTACAACTTTTAGTTCTTTAAAAGAAACTTCCCCCCTCCCCCTTAGTTAATCTTTATAACCATAATAATACTTATAACAAGTTACATCTTACCATCATTTATGTACCTACAAGAGAATTGATATTGAGGTTTCATTTA
This sequence comes from Flaveria floridana, assembly GCA_018326465.1. Lineage (NCBI taxonomy): Eukaryota > Viridiplantae > Streptophyta > Magnoliopsida > Asterales > Asteraceae > Flaveria > Flaveria floridana. The sequence continues at coordinate 3,133 of BJCO01370764.1, read as the reverse complement.
TTTTGAATTTTATCAAATGACATTTATTTTGATCCTAACATCTTTTATTAGCTTATTAAATGGTAAGGACAAAACTACAACGTTAAAAATGATTTCCTCTCCTTAGTTGTCATCGCATCATCATCACCAACATTTGGCCATAATCATGCCACACTCATCCTCTCATAAGTTACCCGAAAAATATACTCCAAAACTTTATTGTAATCGGTGTCTATAGGCATTAAGTTGCAAACACACACGAACACATGATAGCAATAATATGAAGTAACACACAGTTGTAATTGCTCACAAATCTATCATTAATCCTAGTTTGATGCACATGTGAAATTATACTCAAAATTAATTTTAAAAATCTAGCAGAAAATTTTCAATAAAAGGATATCAAATGAATTGTATGGTTAAATAAAAAAGTACTCATTCTTATCCAATTTATTTTAGTCCTAATAAAAAGCATATTTTATCATAAAGGGATTACCAAGAATTGATATTAAAAAAATTATAAAAAATATACATATTGTAGAAAGCTATAGTCAAAAAAATATAATTTGTAGGAGGTGAAAATTGACTACATATTGTAGAAAGCTATAAGCGTAACATTTGACACCTTTAAATTTGATTATTGACAAATATCATTAATCGTCCTCAGTGATCACAACTCTTGGAAGTAGAAAGCATATATATTTAATTAGAAAAGGATTAGCATGTTGAGATTTTGTAATAACATCGTAATAAGATAATATGAAAGTTGAATAAATTTTTTTTCTTTTTTTTTATCAGGTATCTTGATTTTAAATACGTTAAAGTCAATAATAAATTAAAAAAACATATATTTTGCAATAACATCGTATTAAACCTGGTGATTTCAGGCCCCCCAGCTTATCTCACAATACAGAAATAATAAATCAAGTTATAGACATAAGAAAAGAAAACACATTGTATGCTCTATCATGTAGAGTTAACAACAAACAAACGTTCATTAAAGTACCATTAATTCATTTTACAACTAACATATTTTACCATATCAAAAGTAATAAACTTATTTTGGTGCACTGGAAGTTGAAACCTGATTGGTGATATTTTCTACATTTTTTAAGAATTCATTTGATGTTTACTATGAAGATAATGGTAACCATATTTTAGCACTTTTGTATATATTCATATTAATATATATTCATTTGAGTTGCTTACCGCCTATTCTAACGTTGACTGGGGCGGGTGTCAGGAAACCCGCGCTCTGCATCTAGTTATAGTTGTTGGAAATAACCCTTAATATGTGATTTACGGATCATTTAATTAAAATTTCATCAAATGACGTAATTAGTCCATAAAAGTATAAGGAGTTATTTGATGGAGATGTCTCACAATTATAATTAGGATTCCCCTTAAATGTTATATATATAGTAGTAAGAAACCAATAACTTCTTCTTTCTAAGATCATTCATCGATCCTTTAGATATCATAAAAGGAACGAACCAATCGATTGTGACATCATCCTCTTCGTTAAAAATCTATATCCTCACAATTAACTTTTGATGTCTATTATATTATATGGTTGAAGAAACATAGCTAGGGTTCTATGAGTTGAAGAAACATAACTAGGGTTCTATGAGTTTAACTCATGTTTTAAAATAAAATCAACATGTGAAATTAATGCGTATGTTGATTATACCAATTCAATTAAAAATTCAATTTACGCTTTATGAAAATTAGAATAATTTCTTGTCCGATTCATGAATCCACCAAAGCTATTAAATTAACAATTGATTTCTATTGTAAATGATGGCAAATTGATTCAATTCAGGATATTTAAAACTATTAAAATCAATTATTTATTGAAATAAATTGTTTATAAAAATCCATTAGAAAAACTATCGCATAACATTGAGATTACGAACCCACTCAACATAAACTTGCAATTGAAGATTTCAAAATTATGTTTTGTATATTATTAAATTACGATTTTAAAACTAATGTCATATGATTATTTGGGTCAAACTGTGAACAATAATTCCAGTTCATATGGTTTTGAAATAATTCATGTAGAAATCGGATTTTGTTTGTGCGGTGAATAAATGCAATCAATTGAATTAATTATTTGAATTGCAAGTTAAAGTGATGTTAATTGATATACATCCGTTTCCAAATAACCGACCACCCAATCAATGTGAGTTAACTATGGTTTCCTTTTACAATTCGATTTTTACAGTGATAAATTCGTTTCCAATTAAGTCATGCTATCATCATTTAAACATCTTTATATGCCTTGATCAAACTAAACATACATATTTTATTCTTGCATAAGGTTAATATAAAATTATATTAACTTTCGTATAAACTTTTGCGTATAACATTTTTACTCATAAAATTTGTGTTTATAATGATAACATCAATGAAAGATTCTATGATTATTCCCAATGGTATATCATTTAATTTAGCATTGAAGTTTAATGTTGCCATTTTAATTATGTAATTATGTGTGTTGTCAAATGAGGAAGAAATGGTAGTTTGGTAATGCACATAATGAATGTTAGCAAATTAATATAAATATTACACTTCTATCCAAAGATGATGTGTTTTATTTATGTGTCTTATTATATTCATAATACTTGGATGTTGGTCATAGCTGACGTGAAGCCAAACATTCATTTAGAACATTATCTTAATTTATTCATAACACTTGATCATTGGTATAGCTAACGTGAAGCCAATGATCAAGTAGAAAATTCTAACTAGGTTATAACATAGAACGTTACTTTTAGCCTATAATTTTGGTCATAGCCAACGTGAAGTAAACGCTCAAATAGAACGTTAGTTTTGGCCTATAATTTCGGTGTTATAATAAGCTTATCTTTAACGTATTAATTATGTCTGTTTTAATTTTTAGTTACCCCATAATATAACTCACTTCAACTCCTGTATGACTTATTGTATCAATCTTGTGACAACTCGGAAAATTTCATGATTTATATATATGCAAATCTAGTATTTGAGTGATTTGTTTTTATATTTTTATTAGTATTTAATAATAATATTATTAATAAAAATATAAATAACAATAATAATAATAACAATAACAATAATAATAATATTAAAAATAAAAATAATAATAACAATGATAATGATAATAATAATA
>BJCO01370756.1:0-12223 GCA_018326465.1 Flaveria floridana | reverse complement strand
ATATATGCTAGACATAATATTAATGTAACTTATTTAATCATAACATAAATATATTATAATAAAATTTTAGGGTTGTCACATGATTGAAACCTTTAATGCGATTTTTCTTAAACCCCCACGGCATGAGGTTCACACTTACAAAATGAACCTTCCTTTACCCCTTAATTAAATCCAGCAAACCTGACTTTGTCTTCTTTTATCGGGAGGTCATACTCCCCTTTATGAATACCTCAACCATATACAGTAATCCTTGTTTCTTGCCACAAATAATAATTAGATTACCATTGATCACCTTCCATTTACCACAACTAATTTTAACTTCTAGTCCTTGTTCAACTAATTGACCAACAAAAATAAGTTTTGTCTTCAACCAAGAAATCAAACTAACATTGTTCAAGTTCTATGTAGTACGCAATGGAGTTTTCATATCAATATATCCTGTAAACATGACATCAATAATTTCACCATTACCTGACTTTACTTTACCAAAATCTCCATATTTCACACTCAACGTCGTTTCACCACTGATCATAGCGTGAAACAAAACCCTTAAATCCATGACCAAGAGCCAAGAGTTCACACTGTTTTTCATACCGACTATCAACGCGTCATCACAGAAAACATCCTCAACAAAAGTGTTCCATTCCTTCTTATTTGCTCACAGACTCCTAATGCGTCCTACCATGTTGCAACTCCAACACTTCACAATATTTCTAATTAGATAATTTCTTCCGTGACTCCTACTATTTCTATAAATTTCCCAACCTCTATCAACATTTGACAATTCACTATTTTAGGATGCACCAGAATTCTTTCTTCTGAATACCTTTAAAATGAATCCATTGGTCCTCGTAGAACTGAAAATTAGAATAGTAATAGTTACTTACCAACTGTTTGGTAGAGACGATAACAACAATGATAAACAAAAGTTATAAGCTACCTTCCCTTATCTTCGTGTTCACAAGCTTACGCATCAGAAAAACCTAATTTACTGTCGAAGGCTTTTGGTACTTATTGATAAAGCATCCATGATCCCATGTGTTGCAATCTCCTTTAGAATGTTAAATGCAACATTCTTCGTAAGTGACAATCTAATAACAGCCTTAGCTTTTTTTATCCAATGTTTCCTACTTAGATGAAATTAGTTTCTTTAGTTTATCACCCAATACCATGTCTATATCCTTTTAAACCAACAAATATTTCATTCGCATTTTTCAAAACCAAAGTTTTTTTCATTAAACTTTTTAATCTGATGTTTTGCGCTCTCAACCATGGTCTCAAGCTATAAGTTGTTTACTAATCGAGTGAAGATGAAAAATAGTGTTTAAATACAGCAATAGGCGGCTGCCTGAACTTGACAGTCGTTCTATTGAACACATCATTTTTACTTAGTCTCGAAAAGCAATAAACAGACGAGTCTAACAATACACCTGAGATTCTCGGCTTTGGATCTTAATAACTATATGTATAAATACATTTCCTGGTTTCTTCAAATAACAAACTATGACTGTAGATCGTGATGGTTCTCGTGGTTCTCGTGGTTCTCGGTTCGGTTATAGTAGATACAAACAGGCGGCTTCTCCTTGAGGCTGCTAGCGATATGTTCTCAAAAAGGCCACACACCCCTTATTTCTTGTTTTTCTTCCAACGCACAAAACAAGAGAAAATATGAGAGTCCTTAATTCTTATTCTTTATTTCCATGGCACCCAAACCAAGAACAACAAATCTCTTTAAGGCTTCTGCCTGTTGTTGTATTTTGCTTTTCGAGAGCCAAAGAAAAAGAATCATTTTTCTTCTTTTTGAGGATTTGAGATTAAACAATCCGATTGTGATAACATTTGCTAATTATTTTTCAGTGCAATTCGTGTGTACCAAAACCCTAGGATCTGATGCCACTTGTTAGGGTTAAAGCAACAAAATATAGATCCCAACACACGAGCGCAAATGATTATAATATGAGAAAATAAAAAACAGCAATTATTCTTAGTCCAACTATTTAAAATTAGGTACTCATGACATGTAAATATAGGAAGGTCATGTGTTCAAGTCTCCTTCTTATCAAAATGCTTAAAGTTGTCGCGAGACGTTTTATTAACAATGGGTTTCATCCTGAGGTGGTTGGAGTGGTACATCCCGGCTAGTAAATAGGTAAGTAGACCCGATTAAGATAACACATATCTTCCGAAGCATGATCGCATATATATTTGTTATTAGAAAAAAGAATATAACGTGGTTCAGTCAGTGCGACATACATCCAAATGTTGTAACTATAGTTTCTCTTTTATGAGCTTGAATATGCAAAGATTACAATTATAATAGAAGGTGTAAATCGATGTTTGCTATGGTAAAAAATACTGGTTAACCAAGACACTAAACATGAGTCATATTTTTTCATATCAGGTTTGCCAAATATTTATTTGAAACATGTTGACTTCCTTAATCTCCATGAGTCCAAACCCAAAACCACTAAAAAAAGTCTTCACAAACCCAGGACGGAGTGTTGACCAGCTACTACAATGGATTGAAACGAAGACTTTGGCTATATAATGCACCAGGGTTCATCTTTAGGTGTCAAAACCATTTTGGCAACATGAATAAAACTAATTTCAAGGCAACCATCATTTTTTACCAAGGCCTCAGATAATATTTTCCTCTTGAAGAGGATTTCCAACAAAACTTCCCACGAACTCTTTCCAGCAAAGCTTGCTTCATACTACGCGAAGCGCTCCGATGTGAAATGCGCAAACATCAATATGTGATGTGTTTGTCAATAAAAAAAATACTAACTTTTTTACATATAAATAAAAACATTAACTTTTACAAAATTTAAGAAACATTATAAAAATAAACATTGGAAGTATGATGCTAGACTTAAAATAATTAAAAAAATTCTCCAACATGCTTAAAGACTCAAAAACAAAAGTCTATTTGATGGTTAAATATGTTAAAATACAAACTTATAATGCTTAGAGTTAATCACACGAGTGGTTCATGTGCTATGCCTATATTATAGTATTGGTTCTAATTTTTAAGAAATTACTTCATTGATCGCAACTGTTTGCTAAACCGTAACAAGATTGGTCCTTGGAGTGGATGGTCATTAGTTTTTTCAGTTAACTTTATATAAATAACGAAAATACCCTCTAATATTTAAAAAATTACAACTTTTTAATTATTCCAAAATTTCAGTGGGTCCCATCTTTAACCTATTTCTATTAAAGCGAAATTTACATCTTCTCCCGTCAACCAAAGCCGCCACGCCGGAGCACACCACCGCGCCACCGCTGGCACACCATCGCCCCACTGTCGGCATGCCGCCACCACCGATGCAACCAATCTCTGGTTCCATCGCCACAACCACCATCCTTTATCACCGTCGCCCCCGCTATCTCTCTCTCCACCTCCCTAATGCCCTCATTGTAAGAATCACTACAATATCAAAATCGATCTCATAATAGTGATTGCGGAATATAAAAGATCACAGATTAAAAAAAAGTGAAATTAAACACACATAACACAAATATAAATAAACTTCAAGTGTATTGCTCTCTGAATTAAATGTTTACAATGAGTACAAATTCGGAAAAATGATCAAAAGTTATTTACTTACAAAGACTAAACTTCTATTTAATTATAACCAAAATGAAGTTCTCGCGCGAAAGCAATAGTTCTCGTGCGAAAGCACTAGTTGACTAGATGTTGTCGCGCGAGAAGCAGTTTTCACGCGGTAACTTAGGTCCTCGCGTGGACTTTGATCTTGATCTTCATCTTAATTTGATTTCCCGAGCCTATAGATTCAGCCCCAACACTCATTGACCACATTAGTCACCTCCACAACCACCGTGGAACACCACTGATATAGATCTTGATTGATTTGGTGAGATGATCCAGATCTGATACGATGATTTGGTACGGGGTTTCAGATCAGTGATGCAATGGTGGTCTTGTGATGGTGGTGGTTGGACCTGGGTATATAGTGGTCGGGTTCGGATTTGATGGTGATTGTGGTCGGCGATGACTATGGTGATAGCGTAATCAAGGTTCAATGGTGATGGTGGGTATGGTGATAATGGGTCAGTGATGGCTATGGTCGTTAGTGAAGGTGAATGGTGGTGATGGATAAGACGGTGGCTATGGTGGTTGGTGATGGTGATGATCAGTCATGTTTCAGCTGGTGATATAACGGTTGGTGACATGGTGGCGGGGCGTATGATGATGATGGTGTTAGGTGGTGATGATGATATTAAAAAAATAAATAAACAAATAATAATAATAATAATAATAATAATAATAATAATAATAATAATAATAATAATAATAATAATAATAATAATAATAATAATAATAATAATAACAGGGGTATAATGGTCATTTAAAAAATTATAACTAAAAAAACTAACGGCCATTCACTTTATGGACCAATCGTGTTACGATTCAATAGATAGTTGAGACTAATGATGTAATTTCTTAAAAATTAGGACCAATACTGCAATATGATCATACCAGATAGACCCCAATCGTGTACTTAACTTCAATGCTTAAAAAGTCAAAGAAAACTCATAATGTTCGATAGAATGGCAAACCCATTTAAAAATTTTATGTTGCACGCATTATACATCATATGATTGCAACACAATATGTTGCACGCTAGTTTTAGAATGGCAAACCCATTTAAAAATTTTATGTTGCACGCATTAATTAGAAATTTTATTTGCAAGGTGGACACAATATAAAACCAAGCCAGCGAGTTTATAACATACGCATGAGCACAAAAGAGAAAGAAATAATTTAAGGGGATTGAGCCAAGGCTTATTTTGCGTGAATAATTCGTCCAATGATATATAGAAAGAAAGCTTTCTTTCATTTCGAAAGTATCTTTCTATCTTTTCTACGACTTATTACCAAGTTTTACCAAAGCCCAGGTTAAGTCCAACGAGGACCCTCAAATAAACAAATGGGAATGAACCCATTTAGCAATGAAGATGGCTAGATAAGGTGGTAATGTCATTAGAGTTGATACCAATCCCGAAAAGTTAGCTTTTTATGGTAACTTTAGCTCGAAAGTGATTAAGATTAAAGCATCTAAAGATACAGGCAACGTCTCCGTGTTTGAAGCGGATGCTTCACCCATAAATATGACGTCGTCGGCCAAAAACAAGCATGACTGGGAAACTTGACTCCATGAAACATACCGAGGTTGCAAGCAGTTGATGATGACATCCAGGAATCCGAGGTTGCAACCTATCTTTATTGAAAGCAAACTGAAAATCACTTATTGTAGTATCAATCATATATTGTAGCCTCTTAGATAGTATCTTTACAATTACCATATAAACGCTCTCGATGTGGCTTATAGGTCTATAGTCATAAATCATACTATAAATCACGAGCAGGTCAAATAACTTAGGGATCAAAGCGAGAAAGGACGAGTTGCGGCATGCTAATTTCACATGAGAGGAAAAAAGCATCCATGATATACGTATATTTTCTAATTTAACCTTTTAAATTCTCAATGCACGTCAAGTCTTGAAAAGTTAATATGTGAAACAATATCTCTAGAACAAGCTAACATAGGATTGTTTAATTATAACCCGTCTTTAAGTTTTTTTTCCCTGGTAAAAGAGCAAGAGAAAGTTAATCTTTGTTATCTCCATGTGAGGACCTTAATTCGTGGCATATTAAATTTACCCTATATAAAAAGTTGCACAGTATTGATAACATGTTGAATATGATTTTAGCTGAAAAGTTAAATAAATTAAAAAGATTTCATAAACGACAATGAAAAGGCTGGATATCACTAAATAGTATTTGAGGATATATAGCAAAATGATCTATTGTGTGTTGTCATGAGCACATTGATTGAACATCACTCTCATATAAATTTCAAGAATGGTATCATATCGTCCTTAGAGGAATAAGTGTTTTATTACATAAATTACTAATATATATATAATTTTTTGTACCATTTGAATGAAGACTATTATCTTTTGTCACTTGGTTATTAAAAGTAAATTAATTTATACGGTTGTTTTACGTAATTAAATAAAAATTAATGAACTTATTTACAAAATCTTTTATTATTTTGTATAAACGTAACATGCTTATATCAATTTAGTATAATTTACACATTTGGTATATAAATTGTTCAGTAAAATATCAATAACACAATTACTACGACAAAATGATTGTCATTCATGTATTGAACTACAAAATATTTAATTTATAGATAAAAAATGTTTGTTTTACATATAATGCTACAAGTTTCATAAAAAAACCAAATCTAAACACAGGTTAATAACAAAAAGAAACATAACATCATATTATAATTGGAAGTAGAAAAAATATAATAACATATAGACATAGGGAAATCTATAGGGAAATCTATATTATGCGGTAATTAATAAATTATTGAACAAAGTATATGTCAAACATGTAAGACATGTATTCAGATTCGATCATCGAAAATGATTGAAGCATGCATGTTAACCTTTGAATTGTAGCTAGAGTCATTCTCTTTAAGTAACAAATCATTCTTTATGCTTAATGTTTACCTTGTTGCATTGCATTTAGAAAGCTGTAAAAAGAAATGAACAAAGAATTGTTTACGAAGTATGCGTATATAATATTTAGAGTTGTAACATCAACATAAACTCCAATATCCGAAGGACAACGTAATAGTCTCAGATTGTGACACAAGAAGCAGAGGCTGCTTATGCCACTCTAGTCATGCCAACACTCCTAAAAGGGTGCATCTTAGTGTTGTTTCTATGATGTACGCATGTTAGTAATTCACTATTTGGTTTCTTTGACCTCTAAAGCACCGTACATTGATTGAATAGGCAATAAAGAAACATTTTATCGTGATATATATCCAATCACACATTATATGTACTTTTAGCATGATGGTTTGTTATTAAAAAAGCATAAACGGTTAAAATTACTATCACTCTCTAGTTAGGGGTGTTTCGGATACTTATAATTAAATTTTATGCCTTTTTGATATAAGTAGATAAAACATAATATATGAGGTAGTGTTAAAAATTAGATAGTTAAAACGTAATATATGAGGTAGTGTTAAAAATTAGATAGTTAAAATGTTTTTTAGTTAATATCATATGAGGTAAACATTTGAAACAACCTTATCTATAGAGGTGAGAAGGAATATTAATAAAGTGATGTATCATGCTAATTACATGAAGATGGTATGTGTAGGAGACCACTCTATAACAAATAATTAATGTAACAAACCAATACCCTAAATATACTCATATAATCTGTCTAACACAAATTCTACTTATTAACTAATATGGTGTAAATAAACAGAAGGGGATAAACACTTTGAGTAAGCAACCCTCAAACAACTTATTTCATTCAAAACTAATTAATGCTAATTACAGAAGGGGATAAACGGTTTATTTTTATCTAAGTATTCAAAACTTTTTACCTATGGTATTAAAATGCTAGATAAAAGATTTTAAAATTCAGTCTCAAACATCATCCGCTTAAAAGAGCGTATGAGTAAAAAATTATAGCGTAAAATGTATTAAAACATCAATTTTGCCCACCAAATTTATTAGAGGCTTGTATTCCTCAATGCACAAGGATAAAAAAAGATAAATTATTATCTAAGACACATCATGAGGGTAATTTGACGCACCTCTAAAACAAATATAGTGTGTGTGTGTGTGTGTGTTTTTAAAGAAAATCCTTTAAAAAGATTTGTAATGTAAACACTTTGGATTTGATGACAAAGTTTAGGTTTATGTTTAAACATCTAACAAAATCAAATAAAATCTACTTTAAATATTTTCACTTACAAAATTTGTGTTGAAAACTTATATTGGTCCAGTGAAATTGGAAACATAAATGTTAAACTTTGTTTTATCATATAGTTACCTTCTTCGAAATATAAACTGAAAAATTCTATTTGGTGAAAAATACTTTTGAATATTCAACAATATAAAAATATTTCCTTTTTGTAATTTTAGTTGGTGAAAACTAAGAAGGCTTGATAATAAAATGTCCCCTCAATGTAATTAGATAATAAATTTGTTTTTCTTTTTTGTTTTTTGGTTTTGCTTTTTTCTCTGTAGAGATAGTCATAAGCCCATTTTTCAGAGATGGAATGATTGATAACTAATAGGAGACAATAGCATATTGGGCCTAGAAATATTTTTTGTGTTTGAACCAATGCTCCTGGACTCTTGGGAATCTGGGGTAGGCCCATGTATAAAAGTATGACAACAAATAAACAATGGAGTGGTATTACCTTTCTGTATAACTAATTTAGCTTTCATGCTTTTATATAAAAAAAATTATATTTCATTTACTAGTAACACCAACTTAATTTACTTTATGATTCCTTGTGATCTGTGCAAAAATGAAAACAATAAAATTACTTATCAAGTGATTTTCAAATAAGTTGTTATCAATTTTAAGAGTATACATAATATGTTGCTATTCTATGTAATTATTCATTTTTAAATTATTACTTTGTTTCGATTAATCCGTTGGTCCCCTATCAATATGTCCACTTTTTGGTGGATGTATACAAAGATCAAAGAGGCAACAAAGGATGCAACTCAAACATATTTGTTAGCTAAAATAAAAGGTTAATGAACACTACACAATAATAATTAAATTGGATATTAGATATGATACATTTCTAGGATTTACATGGAATATTATTAATCGATATTTATTGTATTGATAAGATGTAATGTAATGATCTTTTTCACAAGTTACAACTTGTTAATTTAAAGTTATTAAATTATCTTTACTTTACTTCTGTGAAAAGTTAGGGAATTAACTATCTCCTTTGTACTTCCTCTTCCTCGTCGTCAACGGGTGTTATTTTTCTGTAGTGATGAGTTTTCTTGTTAGGAAAAACCATTCTCTAACTGTAACGTCTTTTTAGCCAACTCCGATTGCCAGCCACGTAAGACGAATGATTCGAGTTGTCTCCATGCAGCCCATGCGGAGATCCATGTGATTGATACAACTACCGGGATTTACTTACAGAATTTTTTGTGGATGGCTTTTTTAACATAATAACATGGTAATTTATAAATATAATTGTTCTTAGTTTAGCTTAGGTTAGGTTTTATACGGAAGTTAATTTGGTATGTTAAACTAGTATTATATATTATTGGTAAGAAAATGAAAATTGTGATCGTAACTAGTCAAATTGCTGGATTGATGTTGATTAATAGCTAATAGTTTGAATTATTAAAATTCAAGTTTTCTTAAATAAATAAATATAATTTATATTAATCTTACAATAGATATATATCTTTAAAAAAGATAGGCTATAAACACGTGTGAAACACAAACGGAAAAGAGAAAATTTTAAACTTAACAAAACTATATAACACAATCTTTTATTAAACTCTATACACTCAAATAAATAAAAACAGTACTTTTGATCATAAACCAAAAGATTTACAAGATATTATAAAAAAAATAAGACCAAATAAATACATATTAACCTTGTAGTTGTTGAAAATTTATTCATACAAGGTGAAAAACACGTTAAACCTTAGAAATGGGTGAAAATTATATATGAAAGGCAATTTATGTGAAAAATAGGATTTGTACATGTGAATGATAGATAAAGTCATAAGTTTTGTTGTTAAGAAAAACTATTGTTTACTTTTGTAAAATTAATGCCTGACATCTCAATTATTGTGAATTGACTATAGTAATTTTAATAAAGGTAAACCGTAAATTATATTAGTAAACTCAAAATGATGTATCAAAATAAGGGTTTTAGGAGGTCATATCCAAAAACCAAATCATATCCTTAATCTTAGGTTTAAATCTGGAGAATTTATGCCTACTTTAAATTTTATGGGACATGTAAAAAGCATGTCATATAAATTTGTTTTAACAATTTAATATTCTTGGTAAAAACTTTGATCACACTAGTAATTACATATTCAGCCTTACATTATAGCCTAGAGATAAGAAGCAAAATCTCGTAGAAGTAAGCTCATATCCGAACAAAATAACGAGTAGTTTAAGAATTAGCCTAAAAGTGATATAATATGGTTTTGCCATATAAAGAAAAAAGTTAGCATAAAATGTTGAAGATGTTCAACAATAATAAATAAATGAAAATGATTGAGATCTTTTGTTTATATTTGATTAAAGTACAAGCTAGCACCGATAAAAAAAATAAACGTGGTTCGATATGTAGGATTATAAAGTGTAAACTAATAAAAGTGAAACAATAATATTATTGTTGAGTGGTGCGCGATTGACTAAGAGACTACAGATGCATACGTATCTTTAAAATATACTCATGTGTTCTATTTTAAAACATGCCATGTTTTGCTAAAAAAATGTTTTAATTTCAGATTTATTATTCAAAAGACATTAATAATTGAGCATGATAACGGGCAAAACACAACTTAAATCTTTGTTTATAATCATTTTATAACATATTTTTATTAGGTTTTATTCGCACGTACTGCTGTTTTTCATTATTATGTTTAGAGTTTAGGGTGATTTACAACATAAATATGGTGATTTATAAACTTAGGAGTAAAAAACAAAAAGAAAATTTTATTTTCACAGCATAAATATCCTTTACGAGCCTTCGTTCAAACTCAAACTGTAGCATCCACAGGCTACCAACACCGGAGCAATGTCACCGGTGCCGGAGATCGGAGTTGCAGTGTTCATATTAAACGATAATAAGATACTCTTCGGGCGACGCCAGTCCCTCTCCATCGGAGCTCACACTTACGCCCTCCCCGGTGGCCACCTTGAGTTCGGTCAGTTCTCGAATCAACAATAATTTTGCTTTACGTTAATCTTTGTGCGTTATTAATAATTTTGCAAATTGTTTGAGATTGAATGCAGGTGAAAGCTTTGAGGAATGTGCGGCGAGAGAGGTGAAGGAGGAAACTGGACTAGACATCAGGAATATCGAGTTATTAACCGCAACAAATAATATCCTTTCTGATAAGGTGCATCTTGTTATTATTTACATGCGCGCACATTTATCATACCCGAATCAAACACCTCAAAACGTTGAACCGGATAAGTGTGAGGGTTGGGATTGGTATGACTTGAATAAACTGCCCGAACCAATGTTTGGACCTCTTGGAGCAATGCTGCAAGATGGGTTCAATCCGTTCCCTATCGCCTCTTGATTTGTGTAATTTCTTAAGGCTAAAATGATTGTTTTTAATGTTATGATTTGATTTTTGTGTAATGGTATTGAATCTTGATTTGGGTTTTTGGAATCTTAATGATCAAGCAACAAATTATGGTTTTTTTGAATCAATGACCTAAGGCAATATACATAGCTTAATTAACACTATTCACCCTTATTAGTACTAAATAGTTTTGATTAACTGTGGGAAAGTAATGAGCTTGATGTCATGTGTGTTTGTGTATATGTTAAAGTGTTCTAATTAACTGCCTAACTGGTAGTTTGGTTGTTAAGGCGACCTAGGTAAAAATATTTGTTTTAAAAACATGTAATCATGTCATGAAATTTTATGTGATGGACGTGATGTTTTGAGATATTTAGCTTAGAACTCACCAATGTAAGTTGATTTGTTTAAGCGATTATTCAGGGATGTGTTAAACCTCGACTAGAAAAGCAAAGTGTCATGTGTGACCATGGGCATTTGATAATTGGGAAAGAGGTGGAATAGGATTCTTGATGAACATTTGATAATGGTTTTTTTAGAGTATGTTTTGTTGGGTTGAAGATACATGTTTGATTCATTTGAGGTATTGATTGTTTTTAGATATTTGTTGCGAAATTATGGGTTTCGCTTATGGTTTATGTGTAAATCTAGTAAATCACTCGCCCTGGGTTTTGTGGTGTAACAACAATATAATCATGTAGTGATCATTTTCCCATGGATTAACCCATCGAAATCCATTCGACGGTTAAAACCCCTTCAACCACAGCATTCGAACATGGATTCAGCATCCCTTAAACGAATTATACAAGAAAAATGACATTCAGCAAGGACAAAAGTCCTCGCTAAATGTTAGAATGTCCTCACTGAAGATGTATAGCGAGGACATGTCCTCGCTGGAATTTCCTCGCCAAAGCCCCGTGGCTACAGGTCTACAGCAAGGATAGTCAACGAATACAGCGAGGACATCTCTGATTTTTGAAAAAGTAATTAAATACCCTACAGCAAGGACTTTGTCCTCACTATAAAATTTACTTTAAATAATTATAAAAATACATAT
>BJCO01370755.1:0-10730 GCA_018326465.1 Flaveria floridana | reverse complement strand
TGAAATCAATCGGAAGATACACGAAATCAAACTCCGATCGAACGGTGTTTCCCGCCTTTTCATTCTCAAGTTTACAGTGATAAAATTAAATTAAAAAATAATGTTTAATGCTTAAAAAAATAAAAAAAATAAAAGCAATATGTCACGGTTTGGCCAAACCGTGACATATAGCACCCCCTGCGCATAATCAATTCCCCATAATTACATACCCAATCATTGACTACGGATCCCCAGATATAACTGTCACGGTTAGGGCAAACCGTGACAGTTAGGTCTCACACCTGACCAAACGGTCACGGGGAGACCTAACCGTGACCGCTTGGGTAGGTTTTCTCCAGTAAAAGGCGGTGCGCCTAAAATTTCCGTAAAGGTCATGTTGTGCGGGGAGTTTTCTCGCCATTTCATGAAAACAATATTCGGTATTTACACAAAAATTGTGTGATAAATTCGTCTCAATGTGAGTGTTTACATGAAGAATAGTGTAATAATTTCATCTCATGCAAGTGATAATCCTTATTACGTGATAAATTTCATACACTTTGTTATATATTTTTAGAAAAAAATTCATTTCATCCTTTTTCTAATTGTTGCTGGTGAGTTTGAATTCGCTACGGACCCTTCGTAAATTTTGAATATGAGATTAGTATGAGATTTCTTGTTAAGTTTTTCGGTCTTTGTCGTAAATTTTGAAAATGAAAATTAACTTTTATTTCACCAGAATACAAAAGTTTCTTTTGGCTCCCGAAAAACATAAATGTCTTTGGTAGGAGACTGAACTCAGGTGGGCTACCAACTCTGGACGCCCTTAAATTTTGAAAAGTTAATGTTGTCTCGACCTAATGGATCATATTTTTACCGCTTGTTACGTGGCTTAGGTGATTTGATGACGTATCTTCACTTGGTGTAAAGCTGATCTTATTTTTATTTTTACTACCAAAGATCTATTGGAGATGCATTGGCATGTGATGAAGGCGGTTTATAGAAGAAAAATATCAATTCTTACCTTCTGTTGGGTTGCATGAAAAGCTCGTAATAAAAATGTTATTTTAGGAGATCAAGTCAACATTGAGCAAATTACAGCTGAAATCAAGTCCCTTAGTTTCATATGTGTTAATAACCGGGGAACAATAGAGCATATATATTGGTTCAAGCGGTAATATGTTTGCTCTTTGTTTTTGTTATTAGTTTTGATAGTTGCTTGCTAGCGTGGTTTATGTTTTCAATAAAAGTTGTGGTTAAAACAAAAATATTAGACAAAAAAAAATGATGATCAAATCCTTCAACGCAAGACTAAAGTGACAATAAACTTAACTTAATAGATTAGATGACTAGCTTAGGATTGAATTTAAATAGTATTAACTTTGATGGTTATCAACCAATTAGACTCTTGTTTCCGATTATGTGATACCAATGTCAACATGATAATAAATGCCAATGAATATCACTAACATTTCAACGATTAAAATAAACTAATAATATGAACATTTTTTTTTGAAGGATAAATGTACGATCCTGCTTTAAAGTGCAGATGTTATCTTAATCAGCCCATCTATCCGTATCCCAGCCGAGACCGCACCCCCAACTCTCTCAGGAGGAAACTCATTGCTGAGAAAATGGCTCAACTCTGAGCATTTTTGCTCAGAGTGAAACTTAAACCCCATGACATTTCCTTATTTACATGTTATGGGTATCTTATCTTAACTAATTGAGTAATAGATCATTGGTTATTAATATGAACAATTACACAACAAACTTTCGATATATAGTTTCAATGATATAATTGAGCACTTTGAAAATGATTGTGGATTCAACCCACTTGTTGTTCATGTATATCAAGAGTTGAGCCGTACAAGTTCGAACCCTACCATCAGTGGTTTTTTTGGGGGTTAGATATGAAGTTAAAAGCTAAAAACTTTAATAATATGACATAAATAATATATATCTGTTAGTTTTATCAAATAAAGTTACGTTAATCAACATTTTTTTAAGAAAAACAATTCACACACTCATCAACCCTAAACTACACCAACTTTTATTCTAATTTATATCATCTTCTAATTTCAAAGGTTTATAAGGATATTTATAAACATTTTCTTTTATCTCTTATTGCTGCAATACCATCTAACCGAAAACATCTCTATTGATGTCTATACTAATATACAAAACACTTGAAATGCTTAAAGTGATATTTCACATAAATTTAAGACGCTTAATATGAACATTTTTAGTATTTAAAAATGTTAGTATGTATGAAATAATTTGTTATTTAATAAATGCTATATTAATTCTTTATAATTATTATAATCCAATTTATTTTGTTTTTAATAACATATTATTTAGTGACTGATATTTTTGATAGTATAAGTAATTATTAAAATTCAATATGCAAATATATGCTTTCAAATAAAAATAAATAAAAAGAAATAAGAATAAAATGTATATGAAAAAATACATCTCAAACTTATGGACACAGTATATTGTTTGTATATTACAAACTTCTAAAAGACAAATAAAACTTTAGTTTCGTTCCAAATTCCTTGCGTTCCGAATTCCTTGCGTTCCAAATTCCTTGCGTTCCAAATTCCTTGCGTTCCAAATTCCTTGCGTTCCAAATTCCTTGCGTTCCAAATTCCTTGCGTTCCAAATTCTTTGCGACTTTATTTTCTCAGCAATGGTTTCCTTTTGAGGGATTTGAAGGTACGGTCCCGGCTGAAAAACGAATAGATAGACCCGATTAAAATAACACATATCGTCCGAATCAGTGTCATACATTTACCATTCAAAAATAAAATACGAACTATGTTATACATAACTTTAAAATTACCAACTTAAATGTTGTGTTTCAAGTCATATCATAGGGTCTTCAAACGAGTAAAGTATAATATTATTCCAAAGAGCCCCTAAAATATGGGGGAAACACGGAGATGAAAACCCAATCCAAAAGATAAGTTAACCCTTCAAAATCAAAATCAAAATCAAAATCACCAAACTCCGTACTCCATAAGCAAACACAACTTGATAAACATCAACCCACTTCATCTTTCATTCCTCCTATTTATTCAACTTTAGTAACAACCAATTCATCATTGTAACCCGAAGATCTTGACATCAAAACCATCAAAAGCTTCTAGCTTTTTCTTTGATTGTATCGATGTGGTATTATCTTGTTTAAGTAGGTGGTGTTGGTGGCTTTAGACTCCAATTTAGGATTAGGGTTTTCAAGATTCGGATGAGTAAGTTGGTGGTGGTGACATGCTTTGTGGCTGAATACTTATCTGAGGATTGCGGTTTGGTGATTCGTAGTCGCGGTAGGTGGGGCAAATGCGGGTGATTTTCTTCATTATTTTATGAGCTTGTGGTTATTACCCACGACCCACTTGTTCAATTCCCTTTGATTTCAATTTGGTTTCAAGAAACAAGAAAGATATACTTTGAGGTTAACGATGCAACAAGATCGCCCAAGAAAGGTTTCAACTTTCTTAACTTGTTATCTGTTTGATTCTGTGTTTGAGCTGAAATCATGAGCATCATATAGATTAACATATTGTTTTGTATGAGTTTGATGCTGTTGTTGCTTGTGGATACAGTGGATTAAATCTTTGTTTGTTCTTTTTGGGGAATTTTAACTTCTGGATTGAAAGGTTACCTTTGAAGTATGAGTATTATTTAATATGGGATCGAGTGTTGCATATGTTTGATCAAAGTATAATTCTGTACCATTTAATTATTTAATCCTTAAGAGCTCAATTCTGGGATAAAAAACAAAAAGGAGATACTTAGAGGTTAACGATGCAGCAAGATAGGCGAAGAAAGGTTTTAGCTTTCTCAACTTATTATCTGTTTGATTCTATATTTGATCTGAAATCATGAACGTCATATATATTATAGATGTTTGTTGTTTCATTGAGTAACATGTTGGTTTTGTATGAGTTTGATGCTGTTATTGCTTGTGGGTCAAATCTTTATTTGGGGATTTCTAACTTCTGGATTGAAAGGTTTAAATTTGAAATTTGAATATTACTTTTGTTTGATCAAAGTATAATTCTGTACTAATTAATGATTTGATCTTTAAGTGCTCAATTCTGGGATAAGAGGAATTGGTATAAACTATTAAGATAGGTTTATTAAAATGATTGGAAAATTTGTTGTTTATCTTGCTTTGGTTTCATTGAGAATCCTGATTGATACTTTGTTTCTGCAGCAAGTTGAATTTTTTTTCATGAATTTTTATATTGTTGGTTGTGATCTGTTTTGGTGCAGAGTTCGAAAGAGGTGGAATTTTTCACCGAATATGGTGAATCAAATCGATACAAAGTCCTGGAAATTATAGGAAAAGGAAGCTATGGAGTCGTTTGTGCAGCACTCGACACACAAACTGGTGAAAAAGTTGCAATAAAGAAAATAACCAACATTTTTGAACATTCATCAGATGCTATTCGAATTTTGCGTGAGATTAAACTTCTTAGGCTTTTACATCATCCTGATATTGTTGAAATTAAATGTATTATGATGCCACCGTCAAAAAGGGATTTTAAAGATATTTATGTAGTATTTGAACTCATGGAATCTGATCTTCATCAAGTCATAAAGGCTAACGATGACCTAACACATGAGCACCATCGGTTTTTCCTCTATCAAATGCTTCGAGCTTTGAAGTATATGCATACGGGTAACTTTTTTTCGACATTAAATATAGTTATTTCTGGTTAAGTATATATTTTGGAACCAAAACTGATGCAGATTGTATGAATTCAGCAAATGTGTATCATCGAGATCTAAAACCAAAGAACATATTAGCAAATGCAAATTGCAAACTCAAGATATGTGATTTTGGACTTGCAAGGGTTGCATTTACTGATACACCAACAACAATGTTTTGGACAGTAAGTATTTATATAATTAATGATTTATTACCCATCTTGTTTTGTAATGCACATTAAAATAATTTGTTTCCCTTTGTTTCTTTTTTGAATATCGCAGGATTATGTCGCAACAAGATGGTATAGGGCTCCTGAGCTATGCGGATCTTTTTATTCAAAGGTATAATATGTTAATCCCCCAGGGTATATTGATCATGTACTCATAGAAAGTTAAAAGTAACACACTTTATTGCTTAGATTTTGAGGTCCTTGAATGGATCTATTCAGTTCTCTTGGAAGTTGAGTTTTCTTCCCTTCAGGTAAACGTATCGGGGCCTGTGTCAATTTGTGGCTGGTTTTATTGTTATGTTTGTCTTTTCATCCTTGTGGTTTTTATTATCTCTTATTTTTTTTCTTTTTCTTTGTCAATTGCAGTATACCCCTGCTGTAGATATTTGGGGCATTGGATGTATATTTGCTGAAGTATTAACCGGAAAGCCACTTTTTCCTGGAAAAAGTGTGGTTCACCAGTTGGAGCTTATTACGGATCTTCTTGGGACACCATCATCAGATACCATATCTAGAGTATGTTACATTCATCATCTATGCTTTTATCAAATTAATTGCAATATGAACTGAGTATCTTATTGCGATTTAAATGCCACCATATATAGTGACAAAAGATGATGATTGAGGACTTGGATGCCTGGTTTTCTTATATTCACTGACACTCAAGTTGTACAAAATATTTATTATAGTTAATAGAGAACAAATTGCCATTTTTAAAATTTTTTACTTTAATAATAAAAGAATGTCCTCTTAGTGTGTTTTAGTATTAATTTCATATAAATCTTCAAACTGCTCAAAGATATCGTGTTTTCCCTTTCAAAATACTAAAAATATCATATTCATCTACTTCATAGTGAATAAAATAAAATCAGTTGCAGCCTCTTTCACTGAATAAAGAGTAGGAAAAGAAAGTTATTACTGTGAATTATCTCAATGTTATTAGTAACTGGTTGTATTTTATTTACTATGAAGTAGGCGAGTAAGATAATTTTAGTGTTTTGAAAGGGTAAACATCATATTATGAAATTTAGAAGGATATATGAAAATTTGAACTTTCTGAAGAACATATATGGAATAAAATAATCTTAATTGCCTAACACTCAAATGGGTGATTATCTTTGTTCCGTCACATTTCATTATGACTGATTTTCCAATCATGATCATTCAGTATTGACATAATTAGTTTCAAAATGCACATCAAAACACCCCCTTATGTGATAATCTTAAACTTGATGCAGGTTCGTAATGAAAAAGCAAGAAAATACTTGACCAATATGCATAGAAAACAACCAGTATCATTCTCTGAGAAGTTCCTAGAAGCCGACCCATTGGCACTTAAGCTATTGCAACGGCTACTGGCCTTCGACCCAAAAGACCGACCCACTGCACAACAAGCCCTTGCTGACCCTTACTTCAAAGGACTATCAAAAGTTGAGCGTGAGCCATCATGTAAACCATTTTCTAAATTGGAGTTTGAGTTTGAGAGACGAAGAGTCACAAAAGACGATATTAGGGAACTAATATTCCGGGAGATTCTAGAATACCACCCTCAGTTGCTCAAAGATTACATGGCTGGCAATGATCAATCTAGTTTCCTTTATCCTAGGTTTGTAACTCTTAATATTTCATTGTTTCTCTCTTTCTTCTCCTGCTGACTCTGTTGGTCCTGACAGTTTTCTTTTTAATTTTTTTGAAATGTGTAGTGCCATTGGCCAAATTAGGAGGCAGTTTACGCATCTTGAGGAAAACGCGGGGAAAAGCGGGCCTGTTATCCCTCCAGAGAGGAAACATGTTTCGCTCCCAAGGTAAGAATGGTACAACAAATTTAAAGTGATATCATAACACTTCTCTAAAGCATTTGGCCATTTTTTGAAATGTTTTTTTATATCTATAACACAAAATGGACACGAGCTTTACACTATGAATAGGATTGCATATAATTACCGACTTATTTTAAACTAGGTTAACAATAGAAACCAACTTATTCTTTCATTTCTGGTTTTTGCAATCAAGTTGCGTTTAATTACCGACTTTTGCAACTAATGACTTGTTGAACAGGTTTCAGGTTTTCACTGTTTCTTAAAATTTGCTGACATAGCATATTATTTGGCATATTGGTGTATACATATGCCATGTGGAATCTGATTGGCTTTTAAAATATTTCTATATATGGTTTATTTTAATCACATGCTTTTCAAACTTGCCAATAAATCTAGTTTTTTACTATATTCTTCCATGTAAGCATTTTTTGCATATGTGACATCTGAGTGGCGGGTCACTTGACATCAACCAGTGCTACATCAGTAATTTATAAGTAAAATCAGATAAAACGAGGCCGGCTATGAGTAAATCAGTATGAAGTTCTTTTCCACTTCATTTAGTTTGCCCTTTAGCAAATGATGTTAGGGATTTATTTGCAACAAAATTACAAACTCATTTTGTGTTTGTGATTTTTATAAACTTAGGTCTGCAGTTTCTTCAAGCATGACTGCTCCAAAGCTTCAGCAGTGTCTGGCATCATTTGACAACAGACCAATGGCGGATAGCGTGTCTCATGGCAGCAGAGATGCAGGTCCGACTTCTGTCTCTCGGCCACCCCCAAGGATGCCCAACGGTAAGTAATATTTTCACATCAACTGCATAATTCAATTATTTTTAGTATATATTCGGGTGTTTGCAACTTGGTTTTCTTTCAAACATTATTAGGGAGAGTAGCTGGTCCAGTTCTTCCATTAGAGGGTAGCAGAAACATGAAAGACGAGTATGATCCCAGGGTAACGGTTAGAAACAAAAACACGGTTGGTCTCTTGCCACATTATGCATATAGAAGCAACAATGAGGATCAAGCACATGGTCAACAGAAGTCAACAGACAGGAAATTGGCACCGGGGTTGGTCAACAGTAACCCATATAACAAGCAAGCACATGGTCAACCAAAGTCAAGCGAACTGATTGCACTAGATGCAAAGTTTATGCAGGGCCAGGCTCAAAGAGAGGTTGGTGTTGTTCATATGGGGTAATCAGAGGGTGTTGTTTTGCTTTTGTCCACTTGTTTGTTCTTTATATCTTCATTTAAGCGGTCTTATGATTTGTATAATAATTGTTCATACATTTTTTTCCATGAGTTAAATACAATGTTGAAGTAAAAAACAGGGTTAATACTTCAGACCGAAACAAGGTCATATGATCCTGTGAAACATGGGATCGCGTATCCTTTGCATAATCGACATGATGCAATATCATAATATCACAAAATCAATATCATGATATTAATAGCCATGGGTGTATTATCAAAAGTTCATACAACCTTTATATGATTACAGTTATTTTACAAGCATTTCTTACTTTCTCCCTTTACTGGGTTTCTTGAATCTTTAGAGTTATCATCTGCATATATGCAAGATCATAGAAACAAACACAACATTTCTGTATTACATTTGACTTTTGAAACTACAACTAAGGTTAAAGAAACACTAATCCACCATAAGAATTTCTTAAATATTTAAGCTTTCATGCCTAACACACAATTGCTTGGTGGGTACTTGTTAGTAGTTTCACATTTAACTTGGTTCTACCAAAAACAGCACGGGCAACACTTGTTTCACTTTGTTAACGTCAATGGCAAAGAAAGTTGGTGTTTCAAGCTAGCTTTTATTTGTATATCCAGATGGAAAGATGGTGATGTTCATATGATAAAGGAGAAGTCTCTAAAATTTAGGGCTAACAAAACACGTTTTATCGTTTTTAACATGATAGAGATTATGCGATTAATACAAGTATCAAATATGAAAATGAGTTGTTTAAATGCTTCATATCTTTGTCTAAAATATCCTCTACATGTTCTACAGACGAACAAGGAGAAATGATGCTATCTAGCTCCTAATTTTTAATTATTTTAAAGAAGGTAAAAAATTATATAAAATTATATAGTGTAATTTTTTATTAAACAGATTTAATCATGTCATAAATAAGTGAGGAACTGCCCTACTAAAATCAAACATTTCTTAAAAAAAAAACCATGCTGATCAGCCTTAGTATGCCAAACGGCCTTACGGTGTTATCATATAGATGATATTAATCATGTATTTATAAATGTGCCTAGAGACAGTCATCCAAAAGACCAAACATGTTACAAGTTCTAAAGATAGATGCTTGAAAAGATCAAACCACAACCTTGTACGATCATAAGCTCACAATCTTGGTCACAAATCACAACTATTCTTGAAACATATTAGATCATCAAGATGCAAGTACTTTAATTCAAGAAAACTTAAAAAAAAAAAACTAGATACACAAAGCCAAGCCGTTGCTAACAGATACTGATACTCATAACCGATAATTGATAACTAACTTTATTTGAGGAATGACGCCAAGCTGTTGCTTATTGAAGATTTCAAGGTAGGTGAAACAGGAGCACGTCCAAAGAACACATCAAAGAGCGAAGATGTCACATTTTCTGATTCGATTGTAGCTTCTGCAGCAGATGGTATCCCTTCAGTTGATATGTGAACCTGTGAATGCCACATTTAGATAATTGTAACCCATGTGAACCATCATACATCAAACAAAAACAACAATCAACGCGTGTTTGGATGTGAGTTTTAAAAGTCATTGTGTTAATCAGATAGCAAGTTATATAAACACAAATATACAAACATCAGTAAGGTCAAACGAACCAGCATTTTCGACGGGTCAACCCAGGTCAAGAATATGAAAGTTCCTTTCTTTAACGGCCGATTCTGAAAGATACCACGAAATGTGGAGAGGGCTGTTCTGTCAATCGAATCGGGTGATTTGATTCGTGGTGATATGGCATCATCTAATGCATCCCAGAAAGTTTTCCCATCAATATCTCTAACCAGAACTATTTGCAATGATTTCTCAAGAGGAGCTGCAATGCATAAGAAATCATGTAAGCAAATCAACCTTAAAGTCTTCATCATTGAACACAAAGTGAATACAAACACCAGCAATCTGTAATCACCTTGATAAATTAGATCAAACAACGAAGAATCGCCTTCGATTTCAGCTGCTGTTCGTCCTTTCCACGGATCAAGATTATCCAAAATATCAGAGTTTAAGTATAGCCCCGCAGCATAAACCTTAACACCAATTATTGCAAACACTTTCTCCCTAAATCCTGCCGACGAATGCAGTAGTGTGTGTGTTAAATTCGTGCAAAAGATGGAAACAATGAAGGAAATCATGAATTGGGGTTTCAATTAACCTGTTCCGATCAAAGATAAAGAATTTGAACAACCAGGAAGATCCAATGATGTCTGAAATTTCACATTTGTATTGGGCTCTTCGGCATACTCTGTATTTCCTACTGTAAATCCATGATTATGAACACAACAAACGATCAATTACAGTTTCAATTCGGTATAAAACCAAATGGGTACATGCGATTATGATCCGTTTTCATTTAACAGAGTCGAATTGAAAGAGAAATGATCACATGAATGTGGGTAATTTAACCTGCAGAAGCAGCAGCTTTGATGGAGAATGAAGGAAGACGAACAGTGGTGAGCTTGTGAAGCGAGATATTGGTTGATGAAATTCTGATTCTTTCTGGGAATTTGGTTCGATTTGTGGGGATTGAAGCTGAGATTGAACATGGGTTTTCAATCTTTTTGCAGGGATGAAGCCATAGTGATCGGGGAATTGCTGCAACTTCACAGATCATCTCTGTTTTTGAGTTCTTCAATCGGTAAAAAAGATCGACTTTGATGTTCAAGATATCTATCCATTTCAATTATATCCAACATTTTCAAGGGTCCCATGGATTTGAAACATGTGGAT
>BJCO01370754.1:0-10194 GCA_018326465.1 Flaveria floridana | reverse complement strand
TCGCGATTTGGGTTTTGTTGCAAGGGGTCGAGAGATCGACGATGCATAGGGGGATTCTGTAATCCTGGCGACCATGTTTGGGGCAAATGGGGGGTGGGGATCGATGGTAAGCAGTGGGTGGTTGTAGCCGATAGTGGTGCTCATCAAAGGTGTATAGTGGTAAAGGTAGAACAACGGAGGTGGCTGGTGGTTCCTAATGCTTTCACGATCAATGATAGGACCTTTACCCTTCAAGTCGATTCTTCTGCTGCGAAGTAGGCGATGGTAGACTGCTCGTAGCAAAGGTAAGTTGGTTTTTTTTAACTGATTTATATCAAATTTAGGTGTTAACTTTAGCAAATCTACTCACGTTGATTGTCTTTCAAGCGCGCAGTTGTCCTCGATAATTGTTTTGTTGGTTGTTTGTATAAACCCCGTAACTAATGTTCAGGTACTTATATTTTGATTGAATCTTTGGTTTTACGCTCCGCCTTCCGTTTTATTTGGGGTATTTGACTTGTTTTGGTTTGTTTGTGTTGTGAATTGATCCATGTCTGTTTGTTCTTGGAGCCTTTTAATCGGTCATTAGAGTTTTCGCGCTATAGAAAATGTTTGTTGGCCTTTGGACTTGCGGTTACCGTTTTGTTTGAACTCTTTGTGTGTTTGGATTTGTGTTGTGAATTGATGCATGTCTGTTTGGATTTTTGGCTCTATAGAAAATGTTTGTTGGCTTCAGAGATGTTGCACCCCTAGGATAGGCCACCGCATCATTTCTATGTGTGCTGCTCTTTGTTCTTACTGTTGCGATCTTGTTGTTGCACATATGATTATGTAACCGTGTTTCATTATTCTTAGGTGTAGTTGCCTCTATGTGTGTTTGCATTGCTTATGGAGTTCTCATCTACTTAACTGATGTTTGAAGTGTGGATGTGCTTAAACCCTGCTAATGTCTATTTGGTTTCATTTGGTTGGGTTGTGGTATGCCAAGCGAATTGATTTTTTGGGTCATATGATTATGAGATTGTGTTTCTGCCCATCGTCTTCATCGTTCATTTCGGCTTCTGTCCTTATTGTCTTCAATTAGGTTGAGGTTTGTTATATCTTGCTAAATGCCGCTATGGTACATATGGTGATCTACTGCTCTTAGCTTTTGATTAATTGATAAACATTGGGTCATATTTTGGACATTACACTGTATAAAATTGTGGATCTTTATAACATGGAAGTTTGAAATTGTTTATATGATTTTAATTTAACTTAATATTTTTTATATCTTGTGAGGGAGATTTCACTTTAAGTTTGAAAATGGTGGATTTGACATTTGAAAGCTTTTATTTTTAAACAAAATTTACCCAAAAGATTAGAATTTATGAATGAATTGAATTTTGCGACGCTGACAAAATAAAAATGTTTGCTTTTAATTTGTAAAAGAAGTCGGGCTGATTACTTTGTCAATGGTGCGTATACACAAGAGTAATACATCATTGATGTTGTGATTTGAATATCTTGCTATTGTTGGTGATTCTTTGTAACTTGTCGATGATGTTGAACGGTCATTCACATAAGGCTTATCGTCAGGTCCATGTTGTTGCTGTTGTCGGTGGTTCTTTGAAACTGCTCGATGATGTTGAACGGTTGTTCACCTGACGCTTATTGTCGGGTCTATGATGTTAAGCTCACGCTCATATGAGACGTACTAGAATGCGGAGATTTGTGGGTTTATTGGTACCTCTGTTTGTTGGGGTTGATCTTAACCCTAACTTTAAGATGTTGATAATGAAGATGTTTGCATCTTTATTAAAACTATTCGGTTACAATCATATGTACCTTATTTGGGCACTCTTGGGATAGGATGAGATACCGGAGTGTTATCGGTTGCTGAGGCGTGGCTGCCAATTATGGTTAGCAGCCGTAACCGAACATTCTTTTTGGTCCTGAGCCTTGAGTTTCAAATTGTTTTTGAATCGGTAATCACGCGCGCAACACGCGCAAATGGAAAAAAACCTAGTTGTATCAATTTGTATGATTTTAGGGAGGAGTGCCACTACTCTGGTATATTTTGGAGTATCTTGTAATACATCAATCACACACTGACACACATTATAAGTATCTTGAATTATCCTGAAACATTTAAAAAACGAAAATATTACCATGAAACTTTTATTTTAATTTTAAAATAATTAAAAACAAAATTAACTTTTATTAAAGAATAAAAATTACAATAATTTGTAGTTCGTCAAAACTGTGTCTTACAAAATTTAAGGCAATAATGAATAGTAATGTGTAGGTCATCAAAATTGAGTCTTAAAGATTTTAACATCACACCGCATCGTGGGTTTCATCCATAAAACTAAGCATTTAACAGTAATGTACAAAGTCTTTAATGCACACCTAATGTTATCATAATAATTTATTTATTTTTATTTTTTCTCTGTTTTTTTAACAAACCACAACATGCAAGGAATTAGTTTAACGCATCGTGGTGCGAGAGTTTTTTTTATAATGCTTTGTGTTTTGATAATTCGAAGTTTTAATTCCTCATCGTTACATGTATCTTTTGATATTCAACACGACACTTAAATAGTTAAAGATTTGTTTGGTATTTACTCTTTGGCGATTCATGACACAGATTTCTCTTGACGCTCAAGACATTAAAATTACTTTTATAGAAAGATTGAAATATCCTAATAATCATAACAAATAAAATTAAATATGGATCTATGAAGAGTACGTACAAGAAAGAAAAATTAACCACCTTTACAACTAAAACGGGATGATAAGATGATAGAGAAGAATTGTGGTAAGATGTGTGAAACCTCATACCATTTGTGACTATGAGTCCCGTATTATGTTTTGTATGGTAAAATTATAAGTCTGTTCACAACACTACAGTTCATTCTTACCATAAACAGTCCTAATTAGAATTACACATCAGCTTTCCACTCAACTCATCCCATTCTTCCCACAAACACTTTTTTCCCCATCATTATCCTTCCTACAAACATCTTTATTTTTTCATCTCACATTTATTTCCTAATTTACTTTAAATAAAAATATTTAAATTATTGTAAATACATTCAATTAAAATTAATAATGGAATTAAAATTATTTTACTTTAAATAAAGATATTAAATTTTTTTATTTAATTTACACATTTTAAATTAAAATATTATACTTAAATTATAATTTTAATTAAAGATTTTATAATTTTTAACTAAAAACATTTTAATTTAAAATCATTTGAAAATCATTTTATAATAGTGGGGCCCACCACTTTATTTATATTTTAAAATTAATTTTAAAGGGTGGAGCCCACAACTCCGGCGAGCGCGGTCCACATTGACGACAGGCCGGCCACGGACGTCGCGATGGAAACAGTCTAAGAAACTAAAACAAGAAAAACTTTAAGCTTCTTTAATTTAACCCTCCTTAAAGTTATAAAAATATTACTGTGTGCATATATCTTGACATAGAGAGAGTGTGAAAGGGTACATATGATATGTGAAGATTTGATAGAAAGGCGAAGGGGATTATACAGTGTTGCTTGTAGCAGGTTTAGACCGAAGAAAATCTGGTGTTATGTCTTGCCCATATCTATATACAAAATAATATTCTCTTTCCACATCACACAATTTCCCGATCACTTTTAATCCTTTCAATTTTTTTATTCAAGTTTTTTAGTTTTTTACTAGGTTGTATGTCCGTGCATTAAAATAGTAAATATGAAACAGTAATTATGAGATTGTGAGCTAGTAAAATATACATATATTCGAGAACATTAAACCGCAATGTACATTATATATATGTATAATCTAATATATATTATAAATAACATATAAATAAAATTATTATAATATAACAAATATAATTAAGGTATAAATAATAGCATAAAGACAAAAAAAATAATTTATTATTCATAACTATACATAAATCTTTTTATATATCTTTAAAAAAATTACTTTTAACAATGATTAGCTACAAATTAAACTATATTTAAATAAAATTAAGTCTTACTAAAGTAGTTTTAATAAATTATTACTTATTTCTAGAGATATATATCTTGATTATTATAATTTTAAGTGAGAGTTATAATGTAAACTTTTTTGAAGTCAAGATTTTTACAAAAATTATAAACTTATTGTGGTGACGACGCATGTATAATTTTATGCGGAGTCTAGGTGAAGATGACGTGAATATGCTAAAAAATGACCACGTGAAATTATGGTATATTTTTAATGAAACATTTTAATTATTTTTAGTAAAAAGTTACTATGATTAACATAATAGTAAATGAGCATATATTAAAGAAACTATATCTATATACTAGTTTGTATTTTTCATTATAGTGAGGATATGTGTTCAACTTCTAGGTGGAGCTTAAATGGACAACCTAGAAAATTAAACGTGGCTTCTAGAGATTTTGATTTATTGGTATAGATATATAAACTGGTTTAAACAATAATGTATTACATGAGTTAGATAAATTTTTAAAAAATATTACAAAAATATTTTTAAACAAAAACATTACTTTTATTTTCATTGTTATTACTTAACATCTAAAAATATACTTTTTTTAATTTGATTATTATGTATTTATCATTATTATTAATATCAACATTTGATAAAATCATAAAAGAGAGACGTGGGAGAAAAAGGATGGTGATGCACCAGAGAGTGACATGTGTCCTGTTTTATTATTCTTTTATTAAGTACTAGTTTTAGTAAACACGTATATTATATGGGTGGAATAAATAAAATATTAAATAGAATAAAAATTATTAATTATAAACGATACACTAAGAAATGATATGATTGAAATTATGTATGAGTAATAACTATAAGTAATAAAAAAACAATATGAATTTTTTTATTTTTTTTCTATTTTTTTCAAAGATAAATTAAACTTTTTGTTTTAAAATAACGTTTTAAAATTTTTCATTTTTAATTTTTTTACTATAACTCCTTATTTTAATTATTTTTATTTTATAAAAAAATACTTTAAAAAACTGATTTTAAAATATTACATAAAAATAGTTTTATTTTTAAAAAATATCTTTTTATAAAAAAACTATCTCTATAGAAATAAAAAAACTAATAAAAAATTTCTTTCTTAATCTATTAAAAAACTAAAATAAATAGATAATAATATTATTATTTAATAGGAGAGAGAAACGGGAAAAAATTGATAAGAATGAATATGGTGGTGACACTTGCACACTCATTTACCCTTTTATTAGAGTAGTAAGATAAGATAAGATAAATAAAATATAAATATGACAATATCAATAAAGAAAAAAATATTTATTTTTTACTTTGTTTATCCAGGGAATATCTTTTTCTTAAATAAGTAAATAAGTTTAAATTCCCAGCTCTATAGTTAATTAAATTTTATTTTAAAACTACAGTAGTTACATATTCTTAAAATTATAAAATTTTAACATGCTATATTTGCATTTCGCTATTAATTTAATGCATTGTTTTTACCGTTTGAGTTTGAGTCAAATAAATTTAGTTGTGGGCTAATTATGAATTTATATCCGTTTTTCTTCTTCTTATAACCTCTAGATTTCGGTTATGACTGATTTCGTTACTCCTGTTACTAGAAAATGGTTACTGTTATAATATACTTCTTACGGAGGTGTATTTTCTTTTTGTTTTTTTTATTTCACACAGTAATATTCTCTTTTTTTCTTTTCATAATAAAAACACAAAATAAAAATCTCCTTGATTTTATGTATTAAGGGGTTACAACCAACCCTGCTATTTTAACGTCTTAGTACATTTAACAAGTTGGCCTATCCTAAGGCGATGGTGTGCCCATCATTCACAAGTGTTTTCCAATTTATAAATCGGCATGAATATTGATCAAACTTATTTACGGTAACTTTTTGATTAAAAGTTATAACCAATATAGATTGAAAAGTGAGAAATAGGCGACTGAAGCCAGATCCACTCATAGGTGTTAAATCAGGATAAAATGGATTACTATAGCTAATTTTGAGTAATTATAGTCACATTTGTCGATCGTGTAATAGACGTAAATGGACACGAGTACTTTGTTAGAAAAATCACTAATCAGTGTACATAAATGGATTATAAAAATAAATTTAAAAATAGATTTAATATAATATCGATAAAGAGAATACGATTAACAACCGAAAGTAATCCTGCAAAACAATGAATAGAAGCAGAAAAAAAAGGATGAGGAGAACCGGGTTTGTGTTTGACACAATTCTCTTAAACAGATTTATATAGAATTAACTCACCCCCAATCACCACATACCTCTAGCAGTTTAATCTCCATCAAATTAACCACAATTGATTACCAAATATTGGCCAAAAGCAGCAATATTCATTGTTGACATAGGGATTTCTAGTTCTATATTAAAGTAACATTTGTTTTTTGTGCAATTATTAATTCAACATCCCTAAACAAGCGAGTGAAATGAGCCCTAGTCTTGAACAAGCATTTCCAACCCGCAATCTTTGATAACTAGAACCATTTACGTACACTAGATGAGACTGTTGTGATAGATGACTAGCTTGTCGTTTTTTTAAACTTTTTTTCTTTTACTATAAATTTCTCATTATATAGCTTTTAGCTCCACTCAAAGTTATGTCTAATTAAATATATTATTAGATGACGTGCATAAGCACACAATCATTATAAGCACACAATCATTTATATATCATCAATATCCATGTAATGGTAGGGATTTTGCTGAAAATTTAGTTGTGGTCCACTTATGTTTAGTTCACATAAATTAAGAAGCGATGACACATGTTATTATATCATAAAAAAAGCAATAAAATTGGCATGTATATAAAGAGAAAAAAAGATCAGAATTTCCCTAGTAGACTCAACAAATGGAAACAACCAAATCTTTGTCACATCCTAATATGGTTGTGATTGAAAGTGTTTGAAATTAAGAATCTTTGTTGCCACCACATCATAGCCACAAAACGCCAATTATCAATGACCATTCAACCCCAAGGTACAACTCCCCACTGCCACCATTTACACTTTTAGTACAAACCTTGATAGACCCCTTGTGTCCTATGACATATGTCAATTACACATATTCAACACACACTCAAGAAACACCTACAACACACACACACACAAATGCTGCTATCTCATGGTGATGATGATAACAACAACAACAACAACAATCTTATAACCACAAACCACCATAATCTTGCATCAAGATCCACCACATTCTCATCATCATCATCATCATCATCATCATCATCATCATCATCATCATCATCGACGTCATCTTCCTCCACCACCACCACCTCTTCCAACCGCTCACCGTTCGCCACCGCCGCTAGAACAATGGAGGAGGTTTGGAAGGACATCAGCCTCTCCGCCACCAGCCACCGTGGCGCCGCCGGCAAGGGCTACCGTGGGTTCATCCTCCAAGACTTTCTTGCGAAACCCTTTAACGACACACCCACCAGTGGCTCTTCACCTGGGTATGGGTCGCCGTCGCCGCCTCCGCCGCCGCCGCAGCAGCCGGTGATGTTGAACCTGAACTCCGGCCCCGAGCAGCTGAACTTTCTGACGGATGATCAGAGTGGTGGAAGTGTGTGCCCGTTTGATCAGGTTTTGGCGTCGGCTAACTCGTCGTCGGGGCTACTGGGGGGCAACATTGGTGGGATGAGGGTGTTGCCGGCGACGGACCGGACCGGCGGCGACCGGCGGCATAAGCGGATGATCAAGAACCGGGAGTCGGCGGCTCGTTCAAGGGCTAGAAAACAGGTTGGTAATGTAATGGTAGACTTTACTATACTCGTTCATTCAAGTTTATGATCACGAGTTGACTCGGTGCGTTTAATATCACCCGAAAACTCGTAAACAACGCTGGGTTATTTGGGTCTAATAATAAAGCTTTGTTAAATGGTGGGGGCTGGGTTTAATCAAAATGATTTGAGTCCTACAATGATAAGTTGATGTATATGAATTGAATGTAGAATTAAGTGTATGTTGGATAGATGTGCGAGTAGTTGTTTTGAGATGAAAGATGTAAAATCTTTTGAAATTAGATTAATCTTGAAATTAGATTAATCTTGTCAACGTTTATTTTGTAAGTTATAAGCATGGAAGTTAATAAATAAAAAAAGTATTTTCTTACTTTTAAAAACTCTTCTTTAACAGAATAGTGAATCTTGGAATATAATATATTTTGTTTTTTTCTATAGATGACGGAGGAGTTTGGCAAATTCTAGGTTTTGTATACCATCGGATCCGATGACTAAGCTAAACCCACGTGTTCCAAAATCAATATCGATGAATATTTAAAACATTAAATTGCGAAAAATAACCTTGTTTTCTTTGTGTTTTATTTAGTTATTTAAAACAAATTTAGTCTTTTGAAAACGTCATTTATGTGGTCCCTTAGTGAAAGCATGATTCTTTGATACAGTTGTGAGGTAGACCCATATTTTTACTTTTGTACCTCTTGTGTTATTCATTTTAAAACCTATACTTTAAAGTTATGATGATCAATAAACAAATTTCTAAAATAATTTATTAATTAGATTATGAGAACCAGTAGACATATCTGGCCCAATGTATCTGGGTTTGCAATAGATGTTATCTTCTTTGGAGGTCAAGAGTTAAATCCCACAATTGGTGACTTAGATGGATTTCGAAGAAAATTAAAAGCCATAGAAAAAAATTAATCCGAGGGTATCGACATTATGGTCTTCCTCCACGAATAGAGGTTGGAGTTGTTCACCTCCCGACACAAATGCAGACGCCTCCTCTCTTCCCTCCCCCTCTCATAGACTTTGTTCGTTGGCGTCAACTGTCCTTACTTACCCCTCTTGTAGATGATCTTAATGTTAAGCTTGCAATCCACACACATATCACTATGATAATCTCTATAGAGCATAATCAAATTAAAAAATACGTATAAAATAAGAAACAACTTTATGACAATGTACAAATTAGAATGATCGACTCTTTTTTAGTTTGGGTGCAACTAAAGTACTCTAAGTACATGAAATACGTTTAGCCACTTCCTAATGTCTCTTTCGAACATGTATGATGAATAAATTGCTAGATATGTGAAGAACATATTCAATTTAAGTCTTAAACTTATACGTGAGAGATGCGCATATGCTTGATAATCTTTGGTCATTGCTACCCAGGCTTACACCAATGAGTTGGAAAATGAAGTCGAACGACTGAAAAAAGAAAACGCGATGCTCAAAAGGCAGCAAGAACAGGTTCATAAGATCGTTTTCGCGCACATGTTATCCTCCTTAAGATCTCATCTAACATTATAAATGTTTTTGTTATATAAATGTACAGTTGCAGGTGGCGACAACAGCTCCAAAGACCAAAAAGAGGAGCCTCCAGAGAACATCAACTGCTCCATTTTAAGACAAAGGGGGTATATTTTAGGAAAGACTGAAAATAGGTAAGAATGAAATTTTGAGGGGGTGTTTGTGAAGTTAGATATAAAAGGAAGGGCGTGGCAGGTACTATGTTATGTTGCCTTATTTTGGGTCAATTTTTCCAAGCATGCAAAAGCTTGTTGGTTGTACTTTTAGCCTACTTGTCTAATTTGGTAATTTAACAACCTTAAGTATTGAAATTACATGAAATTAGTCAATTACCCTTTTGTTTATACTCAAGTTGATTCTAATTTGGTAATTTAACATCTCTTGTTATGCATGGAAAATTATAAAATAATGTAGTTGTCATCCTAATTCCTAACCCCTTGCTTGTAAACTTTGTTGTGATTTTATTGTTTTACTGGATAAATATTAAAAACAAAACTTTACTTGTCACATTGTTATGTTCTCACAATATGGTATATAGTAGAGTAAATTACCATTTGCATCCTTGTGGTTTGGTGATTTTGACCATTTGCATCCCTACAGTTTAAAAATCCCCATATACACCCTAACGTTTCATTTTTGTTCTCATTTGCATCCAAATTACTAACGACGTTAAATAATTCAGTTAAGTTTTTATAAAATGACGAAATTACCCTTGCTACAATTATTAAAAAGACGAAAGTGCCCTTAAAATTAAAAAATAACATAAAAAACCTTGTGGGTCCTCCATCAACATCATCTGCTTCACATCATCACCACCATAACCACCCCCATCACCACCACCACAACCACCCTGTCACCACCATGACAGCCCCATCACCACCATGACAGCCCCATCACCACCACCACAATCACCCCGCC
>BJCO01370751.1:0-12701 GCA_018326465.1 Flaveria floridana | reverse complement strand
GTGTGTGTGTGTGTGTGAGTGTGTGTGTGTGTGAGTGTGTGTGTGTGTGAGTGTGTGTGTGTGTGTGTGTATGTGTGTGTGTGTGTGTGTATATATATATGTGTGTGTGTGTGTATGTGTGTGTGTGTGTATGTGTGTTTGTGTGTATGTATGTCTCTGTGTGTGTATATGTGTAGGGGATGGATCAAATGATAACTTAATTTTTTATGAAAATTGTAGAAACCAATGTAAGGCGCTAGTTTTCAATGTGCAAATGATAAATAACGAAAACATAACGAAAACATAATAAAAAATTATAAAACCAAAAATAACATATTATATATATATATATATATATATATCTTTTCCCTCTTTCATAAAAAAATTAAAAATATATAAAAAAAACTCATATTTTTACGAAATTTGTTTTGCACGTGTGTAACACCGGATTTACACATGTTTAAAACCGGATTTACATATTTGTAAATAATATGTAGACGGTTTTTTTGAAAATGTATATCAATATGGTAGGCGTTGGAAAAATAAAAAATACTGAAATTAATGGTGAATTTATTTTTGAAAAAATGATGTCGTGGAAAAAAGTTATGAATATTTAAAAAAATATGAAAATAACATGTATTGTGCATGTGATAAGAAATATGTGACTCAAATTAATTCTTAAAGTTCTTCAGATAACCTTACCCTATATGTGTATATGTATATATGTATATATGTATATGCAAATCAAAGTTTAGGAACTGTTTTAACTGCTTTTTAAAAATGAATCGGGCTTGACTTGATTTGATTCGAAGCGAACCAAAAAACTATATTATGTAACGATTGTTAAACTACCTTAAACATTTTCGCCCCTTTAAAAAATTACTGGTCCGCCACTGCAAAATTGTCAAATGTGAGTATCTAAAGCCTTAGCTTCTAGTAAGTGATACAAAAATTAATATATATATATATATATGTGTGTGTGTGTGTGTGTGTGTGTGTGTATGTATATGAATTAACCACCAAAATGGCCAAATTCAAATATGTTACGAAATTTGATATGTGGATACAAGTACTAATAATTTCAAGTTTTTTTTTACTAAAGAAGACGTTTAAAGAGAAACTAACAAATAATCTTTGACCATATCCAGGGTCGGACCATCTTCTTTATGGGTGATTCATTGGGCTTGGGGCCCCCAAATAATAAGAGTCCCCTTTAAAAATATTATATTGGGCTTTTGTATGTTTTGTGGGCCAATCTTATGAAAATTCTCTTGGCCAAAACCTAGAAATCAAAGAAGTGGGAATATAAGCAGGGATTTGGAGCCTCGATTGGTCAAAGAGGCTGAATCAAGCATCGATTGAACAAAATTTTCTTGGTCGTTCTTCTTTTTGCGAGTCGCAACCAGAATCTCCGAACTTGAGAATAAGCATTCTCCGAACTTGAGATGCAAGCAACGATCCTCAAACTCTATTCTCCAATTAGCAGGACTCAAACAGTGATCGTTCATCCTCGATCTCCGATTATCGATTGCCGATTAAATCCAAATTAGAATCTTGCCTTAAGACGCTATTTGGTTAATTTCATTTATGATTCACATAGTGCAGACATTAGTTTTTGTTTTTGTATTTGAAATTGTTTGTTGTGGACTTACTGTACATTTCACTTATAGGATGAATTATACATTGATATGGTATGATGTGAACAAATTTAGAGTCATACAGAAAAAGCAGACAAGCAGTGAATGCTTTCTCAAGTTTTTGCTCAATGGGTTTGTCAATTTTGCTTCAATAATATGTCTAATTATGCTTTTTATTCTCTATATTGACACCTATTTATTTAGTTGTTTGTATAGATTGTTGTTCTATATTTGATATTTAATAATACCATATCAATTAGAAATCAAAATTTATGAATAAAGTCAGTAAAGAAAGGTTTAAAAATAAAGCTTGAGAGCCCCAATTTTAAAGTTCGCTTGGGGCCACCAAAAGTCTCTAGCCGGCCATGACCATATCTATGATTAAAATAATACAATCTATAGGAGTTTATACACCTAATAACTACTTTGAAATCCGGAAACTATTTAAACGGTTCAATTATATTGCTGGTTTGTTCCTAAGTGCTCCGTAATTAAGTTTTATATGTTGAGACTTGAGTCTTTACTTAAGAGAACCCAAATCAAAACAACTAAACGCGTCTTCCAACATGCACAAAACCATTGAGTCAAAAACTAAGGGGGTGTTTGGTTGGAAGGAATGGAATGGAATGGAATGGAATGGAATGGAATGGAATGGAATGGAATGGAATGGAATGGAATGGAATGAAATGGAATTGAGAAACTAGTATAATTTTCAGGTAAAATTATGTTTGAGTGGATAATGAAATGTAAAACCCAAGGGAATGTTTCATCTCAAATTCCCTTGATTATCTTAAATTTCCTTGGTTGTGGGATTTCAAATTCCCTCTCTAGGTGAAAGGATTTTGAAATCTCACAAACAAAGGAATTTGAGATGAAATATTCTATCGAGTTTATTTTTAATTGCTCACTCAAACACAATTTATTTGAAAATTATACTGGTTTCTTATTTTTGTTCCATTGCTTCCAACCAAACGTCCCCTATAATCAATGTCGAGATCTACATTACTCTCTATATAATAGAAGGGGCTTAGCTATCACTAAAGTTAATTGTTTTTCTTTTACATTCAGACCACTAAAGTTATATTGTTTACATTGTTGATGCCCTTTTTAACCTTATCACAGGTGTTATTTCTCCACCATTTCTGTGTGATTACTCGCTACCTTAGAGTTCTTTGGTATGTGAAATTTGATTGTCTGATGTCGTCTCCTCCCGGCTATTTCCTTGCGATTACTCCTGCCTTTGCTGGATTTCTTCATTTGTTGATCTTTTACTTTGTCAGTGTGCGACGTTGGATTTTTTCCAAGTTGATAGTTCTGATCGTCAGTCATATTTGTTTGTACCTGTTGTTTTGTTGGAGGCTCTTTGTATAGAGGTTTGATTTGTGATTGCATTGTCGATTTGCAGGGGGGATCTGGTCTGCATGTGTACGTTGATTTGCTGGCAACCTGTTAAGGATCATCATAACATTAATGTATGTTTATATAATAATATGCTTCTTTGCTTCTTCTTTATATATTTTTCTCCGCGATTGTTAACGTTGATGGTTTATTTTATGGTGTCCTGTTTATTGTTGTTGACGCTTTTGATTTTTCAAATTTCCCCAAATTGTTATTCGATTCTTGAAATAGGATCGTTTAGTCGTGATGTTTAGATGTAGTATTTTGACTTTCCTAAGTCAGCTGAATGAAATTGTGGTTCTCTGCTCTTTATTGAGTGATTAGTTATGATTGATACAAATGCTTTACTAATTTCTTTGTGTTCATATTTGATTTTGGATGCTTAAATTTGAATTTGACACCGGTTACATTCTCATGTGGGCAATTCACATAACTCTTAAGATATATATTCGCTTACATTCTCATGTGTGTGAGTCATTGAAGTTGTCAAAAATGATAAATCCCAATATTATTCAACCAAAACCAAGATGTTTACATTCATGGATTCCAAATACGAACTTGAACTGACAAAAGAAGAAATCAAACAAGAAGAGACTCAACACTATAATAAGAAACATAACAAGATCAACAACCCGACTAATGAATACAATAAGCCAAAAAGAAACCAAATGAAGAAGAAGATGAACTAGGGTAAATGGACAGAGTAGTTCTTGACATAAACAAGGGTTAAAACCCTAGATAAATTGAAAAGAAAGAAGACATCATCATAAACTGTCAACTCGATCATGCTTGATCATGAAGGTCACTCGATTAAACAACTCTTCAAAACAAGATACTCGAGGCTTAACACCAGTATATCAAACCTAATCAATTGTGATGAAGATGACCACCAAGGCATTTTGTATCCTATCAATATTTCTAGACACCACCACAAAGAATGAGAGAGATGAAAGACTCATGTACTCTATTTAGAATTCAAGTAACACAACTACAGCTCTTGAAACTTCAGCACTTGTGCACCCGAATCCCTGAGCTTAGCTTCCTTGCACTTCAGCCCCTCAAAGACGATAATCCAAACGAGACCTCGTTAACAACATCAACAATCATTAAAAGACAGACATAATTAACAATTAGAACGTCACATTACAAGACCATCACAAGTGAATTGATAATAATGGTCATACTTTTTAACAGAAGTGTTATGTTTTTATGAATTTTCTGCTTTTTAAATGTTGTGAGTTTGTAGTTACTACATACAATAGGTCGTCATACGTCTAACATTTTACCAAACTTCATGCTTCTTGGATGTTGACTTTGTTTAGTGATTTGACTTTTTTGTATATGTACATCTAGATGGATATTATTAAAAGTTTGGTTTTAGTATTTGTGCCCAATTCAATCTAACTTAATTTGCTTCCTTTTGAATTGCATTATCTATTTATTAACTTTCGAAAATTCATAACAAGATTAGCAAAAGTAACAATCTGTGACTAATTCAAGCCTTGGGTTTTTTTTGCCCTGGTAAGTCTTAGCTTTCACTTTTATTTATAATTTAATGATTTAGAAGGCTGAAAGATCATAACAGATTAACACCACTAAGCTACAAACTTGGAGGCATATTTGTGTTGGCTTGATCTTTAATCAGTAAGGTAACCGGTAACCTATGAACATGTTCTAAGAAATGCACAATTTCTTTATTGCTTTCTTCCATTTATAAATTTTCAAAAGTCGATTATGTTTAGATTAAGATTTGGCCTTTTGTGAATTTGAGCAGGAGGGCGAAGTGCGGAATAACTTAGCTTTGACTTTAAAAATTCTAAGGGTTTAGTTTTTTAACTTCATGATCAATAGGATTCATTATTGTTTTGAAAGAAATGTTATTTTTTTTTTGTTACGGTATCTTGAATCAAAGAGAGGAAATTACATGTAATAACATTGAATTTAAAAGAGAAGATATGTTAAACATGTTCTTGAAATGGTCCATATGTTTTTAACTTTGTTTCAAGTTTAATTTTTATGTCATGATTTCAGTTTTTGATTGTTGATCTTGCGGAAACAACACACTAAAAAGGCCCCAGACAACCAGGAATAAGGTAATGACAAATAGAAGTTTTGTTAATCAATGTCTTTTGTTTCTTTTTGTACCCACCTATATAGAAATCTTCAAAGATTAGTACATCAAAAGCTCCCCAAATTCATCCTCAAACGATAAAAAACTTTTCAACCGACATATTAATTGTTTTGGCTCTATTTTATGTATAAATAAAGTGAAAAAAAGAATGCACAATAATGATAAATGTATTAACAAATTTGTTTGATTAACCCAGGATCTCATACACTTTTGATTCTGTAATTATTACTGCATAATAGTATTTTGGGTTCAAATATATCCACAAAAGTAGCTGCATAAAGCTATGGATTTTTGCATAATAGTGTATAAGATACATTTGTTCTAAAAACTTTTTGTTCTTGCTCTTTAAGTTTAAATACGAGCGCATTTGTTAGTTTGAATGGAAATTTATCTTTTAAGCGCAATATGGTTGCATTATAAAGTTGTCTTATGGTTAATACAAAGTTGTAAACATCATTAATGTTGATTTGCGTAAATCTAGGGATGATCATGTTTAGATAGAATTAGTTTCAAAGGGATTTTATATATTTTACTAAAATATGTTTACATTCAAGAATATGACTCTACAGCTATTGGTTCACACAAAAATATACATATAAGTATGTTGTTATAAATTTATGCAATTAAGCAATATGCAATTCTAACTTATAGTTCGTATTTCATTTTTTGCTATCAAATGATTTTGTTAATCATTTTAGTTTTCTATACAATTGTTGGTTTTAACAGCTTATCCAAACATAACACTATAAGCGACAAAAAAGGGTCAACCTCAACAACACTATTTGGCATTGCAATGAGCAGTCTCTTGGGCATCAAGTGTAGAGACATGGTCATTGAGAAGGGATACTACAATGAAGATACCATACCATAATCCATCTACACTCAACGGAAAATTGCATTGATGCACATCGAACACACTCCCAGTCATCATAAATCTCAAAGTCAACAGAGCTTCAATGCCTAATTATACCATACTTCATGCTAATAAATACACCACCACCTCCAACTGAGGTTGCCCTGATAACATAAAACCACCAGAGCCAGACATAATAACAATAAGAACAAAACGCCAGCTGCTCTTTGCACCAACAGGTAACATTACATAACATACATGTTAACACCAACCTAAATTTATAAATATAAGAACAATAGAGACAACAAAGGACTTTCCAATAGATTGGTTTTCAAAAGAACTACCGAATTATAATATTTCACGAGTCATTTTGTTCAAAACCAACATTATTTACTGCTAAACATACCATATTTAACAACTTAAAACTAATCTACTGCAGACATTAGAGACACCAAAAGAAGCAAATACCCAGACTAGTAGCAAACACTACAACCAAAAACTTTTAAGTTTACCACTTGGACCTTATGACTTTAGCAACGAACAACAACACAAGCAAAGACTTTTGCTAAACTATTATTTGAAATATATGAAATGTGTCTGCAATCTTATGGTTTTTCTCATTTCGAGCCGTGGTTCTCATTGCAAGCGGTCTTTCTATCCTAAAAGATAGAGGTAAGATTTGTCACCATCCAGTCCCTCCCAGACCTTGCTTTTAGTGGGATATACTGGAAAGTTATTGTTGTTATTGTTGTATATTCAAGATGTTGCGTAACAAGCATGTAACTATAAACTAACTTTTGTAAAACAAAGCTTCTTTGATGTTTAGACCTGTGTAAGGCCAAAAAACCAACCACTATTAGTTGTATCTGTTAGCCCAAGACGTGCAACAATGTCTGGCCTTTGAATGAATCTTCTGGATAGCAAGTAACATAGGCCTAAAAATTTATCCAAAACATGTAAAATCATCGGCACTATGGCGCAACGCGCCAGTGCAACTTTCTAGTTTATACAATAGTGAGGAAGAGAGAGATTCTACAAGAGTAAGTTACGAGGCTATAACAATTAATCAAACCGTAACTGCGAAACCAAGGGAGATATGTCGGATTTGGTTTTGTGGTGTCATTGTTGAGATCTGCAATGGAGGTTCAGAATGGATGTGGCTATCCAGATCGAGATGGATCAAGGTGGAGAGAACTTGCTTCCTCCGGATGGGAGAGTTGGTTGATGCAAGTTTGATTACAAAATGTGGGATTGCAGTGAGTTGGATGACGGTGGCTGGTGTCAATTCCGAGGTGGTGGCTGGTGTCAATTCCGAGGTGATGGCTGGTGTCAATTGCAAGGTTGCCATGGTAGGAGTAAAAGAGGCGTGAAAGTATGATTAAGGCTAAAGAAGACTTGAGTTTTGGTAGATCTGAATCGGCTGTTGAGAGTGAAAACTTAACTTTCACTAATGTTGAAATGTACATTTATACAACAATGAGCAAGAGAGAGGGAGATTCTTCAGGAGTAAGTTATGGAGGACTATAAGAACTATTCAAAACAACTATTCAAACTGTAACAAAAGACTAATATACATTTCAAAACTCAAATGGTTGTTGTGGATGACCCGTTATCCGTAATAGCTTCAAACCCAAATTGAAGGCATGATATTTTTTCATTCAGACATGCTTGCAACGATTCAGGCGTGTATTTGGAAGGGTCGCATCATGCTGCAGATTAGTTTCTGTTCTAAATTTGATTTGTACAAGATTAAAGTGGTTCTGTTTTTGTTAATTACTGATTGCTTCATGTTCACTGACATAGGTTCAGTTTGTCTTGATGGATTCTTGGAAATAATAAATTGGTTATCGGTGATGCTTGTACCTTCAGCCCTTGAGTGACCACTAAATTGCAAACTGAATGCTATATGACATGGTTAAAAGAAACCAAAACCATTGCCACTCATGAATTATTGTCACCACTACCATCCCAGCGAAACTGAAGCAGTTTGGCTGGTTGATGTTGGTTCGGTTAAATGATGCATGTCCCGGCAACAAATACAAATTAAGGGAGACACTATTTTTTGGGTATAATAGACAAGACAACATTAAGGTTATGATCTATTATTAGGCATAGGGTCCAATACATGTATGACAAAGATGATATTAACAAGAACAGATCATTACCAAAGTCCCTCGACAAGCACATATGAAGGAATCATGGAAAACCATTAACCGTAAATCCTCCATCGACAGCAATTGTTTGTCCAGTGATATAAGAAGCGGCAGGTAGGCAGAGGAATGCCACCATTGATGAAACTTCATTTGCTTCTCCAGGGCGTGCCAGTGGAGTTCTGGATACCACTTGATCCAAAAACTGTTGATCGCTTAGCAACTGCACAAAAGAAACTATTATGCATCAAACTCCAACAAAAAAAGAGTAGATATTCATATTATATGTGACTCTGATCATAACCATCTGCCTGAAAGATCCTCCCCTTGAAACAGAAATCTTCAACAACGAATGTTCACTTGAAAGTTGAAACAAATCAAAGTGCTTAAAATGAAAGAAATCAGCCAGTTCAGCCAAGGTTTGCGGTTTGAAAAACCAGGTTTGGCAGCGT
Organism: Flaveria floridana; assembly: GCA_018326465.1. NCBI lineage: Eukaryota > Viridiplantae > Streptophyta > Magnoliopsida > Asterales > Asteraceae > Flaveria > Flaveria floridana. The sequence continues at coordinate 4,101 of BJCO01370751.1, read as the reverse complement.
TCACGGGTTGGAAATTGAAACAGTTGATACAAACCCAACCAACTGTTCACCTTTATTATCTATATATATTTCCATTCCATATGTATGATATTCATGAACCATCTTTATCATTTTTTAAGTTCAACACAAACTAAAAATTTTGAAAAAGTAAATAAGGTCCAGCCAATTCAACCAACCCGACCGGATTGGTTTGCTGTTCCTCGAAACCTTACTTAGTGGTTCAGCCCTGATTTTTCGTCAAAGGCGGCCAAATTGGACCTTGAACACTGTAACTTTAGCAAAATGGTAGATAAACAAGGGTATGGTGAAAGTATATTACATGTTCGACAAGCGAGGTTTTAATGTACCATGGTGCCACACTATTAACCCGGATATTGTCTTTGGCCCATTCGCATGCTAAATTCTTCGCAAGCTGATTCATTGCACCTGTGGATGGAGAACACAAGTTACAAAATCTAAGTTCACTTGTCTTGAAAATATGTAGTTGTGCATAACCCCAAATAGGTTAAGATAAAGTTACCTTTAGTGGCTCCATAAACAGATCCAGAATTAACGTGTACAAGACCTGCAACAGATGAAATGAAAACAATGCTACCCACTCCAGAAGCCTTTAAAAGAGGATGTGCGAGTTGACACAAATGGTAACAAGATTCCAAATTGGTAGCCATGAGCATCGAATACACTTGTGCTGAATACTCTGTAGTAGGTTTCCTTATGTTTGTCCCAACGTTGTTAATCTACAAGAAAGAATTTTAATACCTTTTTGTCGAATAAAACTAGTCATGGGTAGAAAAGAACTTACTAGAATGTTGAGCTTCCCGTTGAAAAGAGAGGAGACTTTTTGGAGGAGCTGTAGGCGTTGAGGAGGAGAACTAGCGTCGCATACGGATCCGGTGACGTTGAAGCCTTTGGCGGACCATTCCTGAAGACGTTGATTGAGTTCAGCCTCGTTGCGAGAACAGGTGTGTACGGCCGCCCCTAGCTCCGCCAGTTCCTCCACCACGGCGAACCCGATTCCTCGTGTGCCGCCGGTGACGAGAGCGGTCTGTCCAGCTAGAGACCATCTGAGGCTTCTAGCTACAGCACCGCTCTCCGATGCTGATGCTGATGCTGCCGTCGTGGTCATGTTATCGGAATATGTTTGGATGGGTACCTGAGTGCTAGATGATGCCTAATAGATTTATCCTGATTTCTAGTGATTCTGAATGGGGACCAAATTGATTTCTTCCACCCTTTCACTTTTCTATAAAATATATATATCACGTTGGCGCCCGGCGGTCCTTAATAAACCTACTTATCTTAATTAACACGTGTAATCCTTACATTTATTTTCTTATACAGATTATGTGTAGTATTTATTTTAGTTAAAATATTATTTAAATATTTGAATATAAAAATTGGTTCGTTAAAGTTATTTCTAAATCAAATACAGTGATTAACTAATGTTTTGAGCATCTATTGTTTTTGTCGTCCGTTAAAAGTTTGGAGCCTATGGATTTAAAGTCATTTTTAATTAGCTTGTAATGATGTTTAAAGACTCACTTGTGTTCATGTTATCATGTTTGGAGCTCCCAAAATACACACTAAGTATAATCTTATTTTCTCGCCCAAACTATTTATTACTTTTTAAAAAGGTAAATAATTAATTTGTAGCCAATAATCCCTAATTCAGGTGGTTAAGCTGAAGTATCTCAAAACTTTATTAAAATAGGATGAGATTTTGGGTTCAAGTCCGATCGGGTACAAAATAGAGGGGCTCTAGATTGGGCCAGGGGATTTATTACTTAAGTTAAGTTTCTTCCTAATAGTGGTCTCGGGTGATGATCGGGTGATGATCGGATGAATCGATTGCCCGTCAGTGATCCAATTAGTTATTCAAACAATTTTAACTTTCAAATTGTTTTCTTTCTCTCTCTTATATTATTAACCAAAATCCTTCTTTAATCAACAATTTTTATATTAAACTAAAACCAAGTATAAATTGATTAAAACTACACACTCTTTTAAAAAATAAATTTTATTAAAACTATGAATTTGTTATAAAATAAGGAATTTTTTTTATATTATGATATATATTAAAATCAAACTTTTTAAAAAATAAAAGTATTATATAAAATCATCTTTTACAAAACAAAAAAAATTAAAAAGTTAATGTTGGGTCAAGTAAGTTGGTGCAATCAAAACAACACTTAAAATAAATTTTGTACCACTGACAAAGACTTACTAAGGCAAAGCTGCACTTTTGAATATTAATAAAAAAAACTTCCGAAGAAGGAACTCTGTCTTCCAAAGACAAAGTGAAGTCATCTTCCAAAGACAAACACTTGGAAGACTTCAAGGCAAAAGACTTTCGAACGATAAAGCATTGAAGACCAGCACAAGTCTCGGAAAAAGTAGACTCTTTCGAAGTATAAATGGCTTCGGAAGAACTTGTTCTTGAAGCCAATTTACATTCGAAAGAACCTACTATGAACTAGTGGATATAAGTATGGCCCTTCTGACAAGCCGCTGCAATCTCTGATATACTGCATGGTGCTTTTCCACGCTCATGTAGTTGACCATATTTTATTTCACTATTCATTCTTTATCAGTTAGTATAGTTACCACGTTTAGTTGGTAGCAAAAAGGTAAGTCATGGACATGTCATGACTACCTAATCTAGGATAATATTTTATCTTAGATACCTTATGTCTAGTAATGTAGTATTTGTTTAGATGTAAGGTCCAGCTGGTTTTCAAAGTATAATCGGTTGTAGATAGTAGTATATATAATTTTACATTATAAATCATTTACATATGCTTGTAAGAGTCTTATACACGTTGAGTTGAGAAGTAATATATACAAGTATTTTAAAAACTATTTCTTGTGTGTTGTATACTTAGTATATTATTATTAACTTAGTTTGAGATTCTTTATTCATCAAGAGTGAAAATTAGCAAGTTTGAGAGATAATATTGTGTTGATAGAACAATATCGATCCTTCACTTAATTAAAACTTGGAGTTTCTAAACAACAAGATATTGATAAAAAAATTAATTTTTTTTCCAAGCAACAAACTTTTAAAACAAAAGTTTTAAAAATAATAAAAATATTATATCAACCATTCAGAGTATTTTACTCATACGTAATTTCAATCATATCTTATGTCAAAATAATATTTTATAGTTCCTAATTCTCCATTATTAATTATTTAGTATTTTTTAATTAACTCATGTAATACATAGGGTTGTAGCCTAGTTTATATATATATACTACTAATTAGGGTAGAATGGACACTCTCATCGCACCCTCACACTACACCATAAGCCAATCAATCAAATTTTACCATGCCGCAATACACCACACATCCAAAACATTCGCGTGTTGCGACGGTGCCGTACACGACGTTATAATGTATAGACTACATTTGTCTCAACTTGTTTCTGATCTTAATTTACGTTAAAACATAAAGTTACTCGAATTTATTTCAGTGAACAAAAATATATTATATTTAACCTCACTTGTTTTTAAGCAAAATCATGTTTACACCGATATCATATTTACATATATAATTTTATATTTGTAAACATGATATTGGTGTTTTAATAAAGGCACATTAAAATATATAAATATAATTCTCAACATAATCTAAAATAGTATGCATTACAATATGGATATTATATGAGGACTTAGTTACATGGGTGGTCCCTGTGGTTAAACCTGATTTCACTTTTGGTCCCTAACTCTCTAAAATTAGAAGGTTCATCCAAAACTTTGTACAAATGCAATAATGATGGTCCCTGAAATAGATGGACATTAAATTTGACTGTTAAATTTTCTTTAATGACTAAAATACCCCTACACTAAATTTCTCTTTCACCAGTTGTCACACCCCAACCTTAACGGCGGAATCGTCGAGATGTGAGTGTTAAGATTGTTCACAACCACATAACGCTATCTTTAAATGTAAATATTATTATCATAAGTTTCAAATGCAAATACAACCATAAGTCTCAACATGAAATAAGTCAAAACATAAAACAAAAAAATAATCCAAAGCCCTTTATTCATTATTCTAGGTCCAAATCCTAGATTTAAGCAACTTCAAATGATGACTTCAAA
>BJCO01370750.1:0-11093 GCA_018326465.1 Flaveria floridana | reverse complement strand
ATTGTGTCATATAATGACAAAATGAAAAACAATTTTATTTTATTTTTGTTTTTTTTTCTGAAAGAGAACAACGAGATGAATAAAGACTCCGAAGTGTTTTTTTAAAATTCGATTTAAATTGTGAGATATAAATTTTTTTGTGACTTTTTATGATCATTATGTATTCTCACAATTTGTAGCAAAAATACACTTTATAAAATAAACTCACCCGAAGTTAAAAACCGAAATAAATTACAAATTTAAGGTCTAATAATTCTGTTTTTAACTCTAGAACTAGAATATAGTATTAACCAAGGGTGACCTAAGACCCCTCTTTCATACCCTCCCTTCGATGCTTCCATAAAAAAAACCTCACAAATACAAATTCATCACCAACACCCCCATCACTACCTTCGTTTCTGCAAATTCCGACCACCGGTTGCCGGAAAACAGGAGTTATAATGGCCGGTGCGGCGTACGGTCAGCTTAATCTCGAGGAATCGCCGTCGTGGGGTTCTCGAAGCGTTGACTGCTTCGAAAAACTCGAACAAATTGGCGAAGGAACATACGGGTGAACATTCTATGCCCTAATATCAACATTATCGTTTACTGTTACACGATTGTTTTCCTCTGTTTGAATCAATTCATCGTTTGTGTACTCGGATGCATAATTTTGTGTATGTAGGTTTTCCGTTCGCCGATTAGTGTCTACTGTTTAAATTAGTTGTTAGTGGTTATAGATAGTTGCGTACTTCGTTGTTTTTGGGATTATAGGTTAGATACTTGTTAACTAGTGATTATCGATGTCAATTTTGAACTCCCCAAAGGGAAAGTTATGAAGTGTGTTAACTAGATCTCGAACTCAGGGGATAGAGTAATTTTGGAAGGACTAGATTTGACATGAAAATCGAACTGCAATGACTTTGCCTGATTTAGGGTAACATATATGCATCTATCTATGTGTGTGTGGGCAGATTAGAAGTTATATAATGGCACATGTATAAATTCTTGCTTCCTTCTGCAAACTGATGGTTAATTATTAGTATTAATACGCAACATCTATACCGTCTGAAACGATATCACTGCCATAAATTTGTGGTTTTGGAGTGCTATTATAGTAATATATACTTCCACACTCAAATTCTACCAATATACATGTATATGTTTTTTGTTGCTAGTTGTGCTAATAGAATTTGGTATATCCAGTAGCTTTATGGCTCCTTTGGCTATTAATGTGTATCAGTTCAGCTTATGTTGTAGCTTTTCCTCTCTCTAGCACTTTTAATATTCTATATTAGTAAAATGGTATTATTCACATTTATCTATAATTCTGTATGATTAAATGGTGATTTCTTGAGGTTTGAGCAATGTTGTAGAAATCGCGACTAGCCTCCGATTAGTCGGTGATTAGTCCCTGATTGGAGGTTGGCCGCTTCGATTTCACCAAATCGGAGGTGCTAGGCAGTAATCAGTCAAAGTCGGACCTAGGCGGACCAAATCATCCAAATCTATGTATTCCTACGACGAGAACTTGGGACGCCGGTGACTGGAATGAGGGAAGGGGAACGAGAACAACGATGCTGTTTAAATATGCATATTCAAGATTCAATCATCAAAGACCATTTGTATGCATGCTGAAGTGTTATAACCTTGCATTTTCTATGATCACAATCAGTCATAACAGAGTTATAAAACTGACTTGAAGTTGAAGCACTAGCAAATATCACCTATTTTGATCAGGAAATGCTACAAGTGCAGTTATTCTTAAACTTAGTACTATTAAATGACATGATGGAACCTTAAGTTATTTGTGGAAACCAAATTACCCATTACCGTTGACACTGAATTAAATGATCCATGTGGATTCAAATGCATGACATGGTGTTTTAGGAACAGTTGAAAATCGCAAAATGAAAATTATGTATTACTGTATGATATTCAGTTTTTGTGCTTTCTTAAATGATTTTAATGAAGATATTATTTACGCATGTGTAAAAGCATTAGAGCCTTATAGGGATTTTGATTCCCTTTAGACTTTGTTTTTGCCTCTTCTAAGTATTTTGAGTTCTGTACCATTACCGAGTAAAATACATGCTTCATTGTCTTGTATTTTTCTAGTACGACGTGCATGTTGATACCAAAATGTAGCATGCTATATAAACAAACAAACAAACAAACATACCCAATATATCCCACTCAAAAGCAAGGTCTCGGAGGGGTAGGTGGTGGCGAGTCTTTCCTCTATCTAGAGAGATAGAGAGACCGCTTCAAAACAGACCCCCGACTCAAGGACGATAGCAAACAAATTATATAGCATACAACACATAGGTATGTATCACATAAAGGTTTAGTTTAAGCATAGGCAATATTCTTAAGTATATTCATGAACATAACATACATCACATAAGCGTAGGCATACCCATAAGCATAACACCCCAAAGATAGTGCATACATCAAATAAGCAGCATGTTTCACCTATAAAGGGCAAATGTCGATCACCTACATATCACGCGGGGGGGTCCCGCATCATGTCTTCCTTTACTCTTCCTACCCACAGATCCCACTAGAAGTCCTTAATTTTAATTCTACGCCTCCACGCACTCCTATCCTCGATCATGTGCTCAGAGAGGTGCAACTCTACCATATCTCGCCTAATTATCTCGTCCCAAGTCAACTTAGGTCTTCCTTTACTCCTACCTTCTAGGGTGATGCTATACATAGATTACTAATCCATTAGGTGATGACACTTTCTAGATCTTTAATTTTTTGTTTGTTGGATTAGACATAGATCAAGCAAAAGATTCAATTTTTTGAGCAAGGGTGTTATTTTCTCCGTTTTCTTTGCTTGAAAGAAAAATTAGTTTTATGAGGAAGAAACCGTGGAGTGTGTAATGTATATACATGTGAGCACGGGAACAAGACTAAAATTTTAAATTAAAGATGGTCTTTTAAAGATTTTGGGATTGTATAATCGAGTACATGGAATGCTATACCACAATGTGTAGTACCTAAGATATAGGTGCCATTCTCTAGGTATCTAGTTTCTACAAACATTATCGCATTGTAACTTTTAATTCTTTTCAGTTAATTGTTTTTTTTGTAGAACAGTTCTGCCTTTGTTAATTGATCTAACCACTTGTTTATAATTATCTCTTATTATTATTATTTTTCTTTTTTTTCCTCCTAGTCAAGTATACATGGCGAGAGAAATAAAGACTGGAGAAATTGTTGCTTTAAAGAAGATACGGATGGACAATGAGAAAGAGGGGGTGCATGTTTTCCCTTAGTCAAATATATGTAGATAATGTTTCTTAGATATGTGTTTTTATATAAAAATATTGTTTCAAATCACTCTCTTAATTTTCTCTCGTCACTGTTGTCTTTTTTCTGTAGTTTCCTATAACCGCCATCCGTGAAATTAAAATTTTAAAGAAGCTTCAACATGAAAATGTTATAAAGCTAAAAGAAATCGTGACCTCACCAGGTACGAAGATTTTCGCTTATGCAGTTAATTATGTTGCCATTTTCATTGCAAGCTTGGCAATAAATATTTATTAATAGATCTGACATTTTCTGGCTTTCAATTCTGTGTTAAAGGTCCAGAGGTGGATGAGCATGGGAAGTCAGGTAATTATTTCTATGTGAATCTTTTTTCCATTTGTTGATTTTTTCTCATCTTGGGTTTTAACTTATACATGTAGAGGTGGCGATTTCAACCCATTAATCAATGAACAGGTTGTTTCATGTTGTTTTTTTTATCCCAAACAGGTCTAAAGGTATAATAAAAAAAGATTATCTTTAATGGTCGAAAGTCAGCCAAAGTATATTATAACGAGAGGTTATTTTTACACATCAAACAAGATTTGCACACTCGAAACGATCTTACAATGTGGGCCTTATACCATAAGAAAATACAACAAATAAGAGGGTGAAATTGAAAGGTATTTATTGGGATGCAAATAACTTTTGATTGGATTAAATCCACCTCCCATTTTTAATGGGACATGATTGGTTAACCACCAAATTACCTCGTACGCCTTAAGGTACAATATCAACAACAAATCATACATCATTCGACAAGCCAGCGGTGTGTGAAGTAACTTTGGTGGTGCAAATATCACCTCCATTTTAAATGCATAAATCTCTTGAATCATTTTAATGAAAGAATCAGATTATTCCTTGAAATGAAATTTGACACATTAGTTGCTCATGATAAACCAATATCCTTGCTATGAGTGGGATTTACTCGGTATGTTTGTGTTAGTTGTCCTGGTCCATAGTAACTTTAACCTGTACTAAAAATTACTAGTTTCAACCCATTAGTCAAGCCACTGATCTGCCACCTGTATATAAGCCCTTAATATTCTTAGTTTCGTATTGCACCAACAACATCTCACATAAATTATACATTTCTTTTGAGGCAACAGGTGGTCACAAATACAAGGGCAGTATTTACATGGTTTTTGAATACATGGACCATGACTTAACAGGCCTTGCTGATCGTCCTGGACTGAGATTTACAATTCCTCAGATCAAGGTAATACATAATTAAAACTGGTGAACTTAATTTATGTAGCAAGTATTCAATACCATCAGCTAGAGGTATATCAAAATGGACAGGTTGGTTAATGGATCAAATTTGTTACATAATGTCTCATTTATAAGTAAACAAGCGATCAACGTACCCAACTCATGATGGTGTTTCCTTGCAGTGTTATATGAAACAACTACTGACAGGACTTCACTATTGTCATGTCAATCAAGTACTTCATAGGGACATAAAAGGTCATTGCCATAATATATTCTTCAAATACCAATCAATTAGTCATGTTATATGTTGCTTATATGTAGTTACTCTTTTTCAGGTTCTAATCTTCTTATCGATAATGAGGGGAATTTAAAACTAGCAGATTTTGGGTTAGCACGGTCATACTCAACTGACCATAAGGGTAATCTCACAAATCGGGTTATTACTTTATGGTATAGGTAAGTCCTTAATTGCATCACTATGCTAGGGGTGGCAATTCATGATGGATTCGGGTTCAGGTTCATATAAATAAACCTGATTCAATTACTTAATCATGTTGAAAAGCTGAACCCTAAACCGGGCATGTGTAATCCATATATCTTAACGGGTTGATCAGGTTAACCTGAAACCAGCCTGTTTATCAAAAAGGTTAGTCTTGTACTCTTGTCGACTTATTTATGAACAGACCCATTTAGCCTCAGCACTGACCCATTTAATTTTTTTTGGGGTCGATAATTGCTGCCCCTACTGTACACCTTGTTTATCAACTTCATGTACCTTCTCAGTCTTGTGACTGTTTTTGAGCAGGCCCCCAGAACTACTGCTAGGAGCTACAAAATATGGTCCATCTGTTGACATGTGGTCAGTTGGATGTATCTTTGCCGAACTTCTGCATGGAAAGCCAATATTAACTGGTAAAAATGAGGTCAGTCATGGAACTAGTTATCTTTTTAAACATGTTTTTTGCTGGTGATGTGTAAAGGACACGTGTAGCAAAAGGAGTAAATACCCCCTCTCAAGTTACAACAACATGCCCTGAGTTTGTTTTAAAAATGTAAATTCTAATGAACATATATGTTCTAAAGTTGAATTGTGAACCTATCTTATAAGTTGTGTGCATGATATGTGACATTTATTCCATAGAAGAGGGATTGATTATAGAATATTAGAATGGTTGAAGTTTATTGGATTTTATGAGAGCTCAACATAAATGTTAGGTGACAGGTTATATACTTTAATCCCCAAAGCATTCCTTGAACTTGCAACCTCCTGATTTTAAGTGAAACTCGAATACCAACAAAATACAAGGAGGTTGGTATGTGTATATATACCGAGCAATCATTATGATGTAGTGATCCGTTAATAATGTTTGTCATGAGTCATGACTATAAACACAACCTTTGGCCACCAATTGATGAAACGTGGTAGGTGTATATATATTAGTTGTAAGGAGTGGGTTCAAATTAGAATCACAAATTATGTAGGAACCATTTTATACATAGGTGAACACACAATAGTTGCTAATGATTCAACAAATAGTGTATTAACCGGTTAATGGTTTCTAAATATGTAGTGGTTCTCATTTGAACCTGACACTACGTGTGTGTAATACATGTGGAAAAATGGTTCGTAGTGGTTCTTTAATTTTTTGGCTCTTCCTAGGGGGGTGTGTGTGTCCCTGTTGTCAATAGCGGCTATAGCAACCGCTATAGTGCGCTACATGGCGTATAGACAAGGTGTCGCTATTTGTGAATAGCGACCAATAGCGATTTTTTCTTTTATTTTTTTTTCTAAAATTTTTTATAACTATAAAATCAACCCAAATAGAAATTTTAGCTAATTTGGTGGTGTTTGCTTAAATTTTCTACTACTAAATAGGTAAACATGTTATTTATTGAATGTAAAACATTTCTTAAAGTTTCTACTACCTTATCACTGCATAGTTTTTTCCCTTTTATAATTAAATCTAATTATAGTTAAAATCTTTTCTTTTAAAATGATTTATTTAGTTTTTAGTGTGAATCAAGGATCACAGTAAATACAATCCTTAGAAAATCATTTCATTTAAATCAATTTATTTAGTTTTTTAGTGTGGATCATTAATACTATGAACATGGTTGTAAAAATTGTTAGGCTGTTAGTCGGGCTGTGGGGTATCAACAAATGCCAAAACTGTCCCCTGAAGTCCTGAAATGTATTTTTAATAATGCTTATCTGCAACTAAAGAACACTCACATAAAATTGCCATATTCCAGTTAATTTTCCTGAAAATTAGTTAGTCTACTTATTTTAAGTGAATTTCTTATAGACATCCATGATCCATGCCAACATTATCTGATGCAAATTTGACAGCAGCAACATTAAACTTAAACATGGCATACTTGATGCTTATTTAGAAGCCAGTGGAAATGTTTTATACAGTCTCTTTGCCCTCAAGTTTATATACTTGACTATGTACCATCAAACATGTTAATAGTAATTGAATGTCAATTCTCATACAATAGCATGTGACGATATTAAAGCATTATGAAGCCAAACAAATATGAACATCCATGTCAGTTCCTTATTTTAAAAAATCACAGGCTCTTTGACTTCTTACATCAAAAGTTGCCCCAATTTTCAGAATAAAGGTGGTAAGTCTTGATATATGTAGACGGAATAAAATAATTAAATGGAAGAAGAAAGTGGGTCGGTATGCAACATGAACAAGTTTCTCTTTTTGGCTTCTACTTGATGTTTACTGCAGAGTTAAATGTTAGGATCTCATATGTAACAGCTTCTGTTTTTAATTTAGATTCTGCAGCAGAGCAAAAGTAATGTTAATAAGTGACTTGACTTCTTAGAGAGGAATATTTCAGTACTTTCACTTATTACATTATCGTCTTTGCAGTTAGTAGTTGTTACCTGTTAAATCAAAGGGATTCAAGTTGTTGCTGTTAGACATAGAAGTTTTATCAAGGAACGTATTCATTCCCAACTTGTCCAGTTCTTGATTATTAGTTGAGATTGAAAAAATTCCTGGAATTTTGCTTTCTTTTCTCAGAAAAATTTAATTTTTTCTATAACCAGATATTTAAGTTTGTTGCAATTTTGTGATTAAAATGTTTGGATATTAGTTCTCCATGGTCTCAGTGAAGAAACTTGACTGATTATTTAAAAAATATCATAATTGGTAGAAGTAGTAATTTTTTTCTCCACCTCTTAATTGGCCTAATTATCTTTTTTCCTGATTATACATCAAAATAAATATGAATTGGATGTTTAAATTTTTGTGCTTTTAATTGTTCCTATTTATCGCAGCCTGAGCAATTGAACAAAATATTTGAGCTTTGTGGATCTCCTGATGAGGTTAACTGGCCTGGAGTTTCTAGAATCCCTTGGTACAACAAGTTTAAACCAAGTAGACAGATGAAGAGGCGAGTTAGGGAGGTTTTCAGACAGTTGAGCACAATCCATGCTTACTTATGAGTTAAAGTTTTATTTTTTATTTGTTATCAAAATAAGCTGGATTTATTTTGGTTAATTTTCCTTATGCAGCTTTGATCGTAATGCCCTTGAGTTATTGGAGAAAATGTTGACTCTTGATCCCTCACAGGTATGTTTTTTCTTGGACAAACCCTAATTTGGACATTTATTTGCAAACTTTTAGCTTCCTTAAGGTTCTTCCCACAAGAATTTCAACTCATTTATTTATTAGCGGGTCAAATTGGGTTGTGTTATCTGGGTCGAATTACTGGATGATAAAAATCAGCTAAAACGGAAATGAGTCAAAGTGTAAACTTCCCACAATCCTATTTTTAATGCCTACAACCTCCTCGATCATTTTTAGTCCAAGATCTAGATTATTATTGTGATAGTATAGTTTCTAGCAAATTAGTGCATTATAAAAATTAGCTTAAACAAAAGTTACCCTTTTTATAATCATAATCAACCCTTCATACTTAATAATAAGGACAAAAAGTGTTTCTGGCCATCCCAACCACCCACCCTAACCTGGACCATTTCTCCCCATGCTAAAAATGATCTGTTTCGGTCGGAATCCATTTTAATTAAGTAATTAACATGAGATCTGCAACCTCCTGGCCACTATTTTCATCGTATCCAAGGAGGGACTGCACTTTTCCCGTCTTTTACATCATCTCACCCTTTTTTATAACTTCCATCTAGAGGTGACAATTTAACCCATATACTTGTGATTGTGACACCTCTACTTGCATTTCTGCTTGTAATTAATGATATTTAAAGTTTTTTTTGTCTTTTTAATGCTTGATTCTGATGAACCTACTTTTTCATCTTTTCCTATTTTTTAAATCTTGTTTTGTATAGAGAATATCTGCTAAGGATGCATTGGATGCTGAATATTTTTGGACTGACCCATTGCCTTGTGACCCAAAAAGGTATGTCTCCATCCATTTGATCTCCCAATTTGTGTAAATGCAAGGTTTTTAATCGTCTAGGTAGGATGCCATTCTCATGTGTTTTTGTTAGAGGTAGCAGTTTCGACCCATTTACTTATGAATGGGGCGATTCGAATTATGTTTTATTTCTAATAGATCAAATACGTAACATAAAAGAAATTAGCTGAGAAGGAAACATTATCAAATAGTTCAAATTTGTCAGTGTTGATAGTCGATCAAAAAAAATGTTTTAAGCGCTTCCATCTTACTGGGGGGTGTTTGGATTTGTGTTTCAGAACTGATTGTCTTACTACTGTGACTTTTAGTCGCAATAATTAGTTCTTAGTGTTTGGATTTACCGATACTTCTTCTGATAACCAGTTACATTGTAGACAATAAAAATGATTAGCAAGGATAAACTGAAATTACTTACCCATTCATTCAATCTAATTTAGGAGACTTGCTCCCATATTACAAATTGCCCCTCTATTTTCACAAAAGAAAGTTGGTCTTTTCATTGTTCTATGTTTTTAATCTTTAAATAATCAGAAAATGCCAAGCAATTAAACATATGAATATATGATTATCTAATTAGTAATTATAGCAACTTCAGAAAGGAGAAGCACATCTGAGTACTATCTTCTACATCCCATTTTATTACTTCTGCCTATTCAATGTCACATAATCAGATTCAGAATGCACATCCAAACATCCCCTAAGATCACTTAATTTCAAAAGTTTTGGGTTACTGTTGTAAGAATATTTATGCTCTAATATTAAAACATATTATTTGCAATAAGTTCATTAATAAAAATGGAAAAAGGGTATCATGGTTTAACCTGTATTTGTAAATATCCAAAAGATTTGAACAAAAAGTATCTAAGGCAATCTGGTAAGGCCTGTAGCAATGTATATCCTTAAAAATCAAACAAGTATAACGAGTCAACTTCGTCCAGCCTGTTTTGACCTGTACCATTAAATATCCTAAAATTTGGAGAGTATTATCAGTCAACCTGGCGCTGCCAGGTCTGTTTGGGCCCGTACCGCTACATACCTGTTCGACTGGGTTGACTTAAATTCGTGCCAACTTAAATTGAGCTATTTGGTTGCCTTGGGAGGACACTAATGCAATTTCTTTATGTTGATCTTCAGCTTGCCCAAGTATGAATCCTCACATGAATTCCAAACCAAAAAGAAAAGACAACAACAACGTCAAAACGAAGAATTAGCTAAAAGACAAAAACAGCAACACCCGCAACAGCATGCTCGTTTGCCACCGGTGCAACAAACGGGCCAAGCCCAAGCCCATTCTCAGGTCTGGACTGGTGGTCATAACCATCCAATGGGTAACACAGGTCAAGCTCCCCTTGCCACAGGTGGGCCTACCCATCATCAATATGGTAAGCCACGTGGACCCCCTGGTGGGCCCAACCGCTACCCTCCAGGTGGCAACCCTAACCCTAGTGTGGGTGGATATTATCCAGACCGGTCAACAGGTCAAGGTGGTGTAGGTTTTAGTGGTGGACCGTATCCCCCACAGGCTCGGGCTCCATCTGCTAGCGGGCCTAGAGGATCTTCTGCTGGTTATGGTGTGGGCCCGCCAAATTATTCACAAAACGTTCCATATGGTGGCAGTTCTGGAGGCGGGGGCAGAGGCCCAAATGTGGCGGGTAACCGAAGCCAGCCGTATAATTGGCAGCAGCAATAGTGTATGGCAGGTGAAAGGAAAAGAGAAGTTTTGAAAGTTTTGAAAAACTGTTGACTGTGGCTTGACTCATGTATGCAACTTTGTGATGGAAACATGTACAGCTGTTTTCAAGCATAATTATTTGAGGAGTTTTTATGCATTACAATTGCTTTTCAAATGATATTGGTCCCATTTGACCTTTATTAGCTATTTATTTAAGGAGACTTAGCGGGGTAGGCTAAATGTACCCCTGATCTATTGTTAAATGTAACACCCTTTACGGTTTAGGTTGCTCCCATTTCCCTAGCCGGAATAGCTTTTGATTATATTCCTTTTGCTATTAAGATGTTTCAGTTCACTATTTATTCAATTCAATGGTCATAGTAGAGGTGCACACCAAACCCGGTTCCCCGACCCGACCCGAAGACCCGAACCGGACCCGACCCGGTTTGAACCCGGAATTACCCCAAACCGGTTCCAACCCGAAAAAACCCACCGGTTC
>BJCO01370748.1:0-10668 GCA_018326465.1 Flaveria floridana | reverse complement strand
TATACAAATATAGTTAAATTTTATATATAACTATAAAATACATATATAAAACATATATAAATTACTTATATTTAATTACATATATAAATATAGTTAAATCCGATCCAACTGGTCCGGCCGGTCCGACCACCAAACCAGTAAGACGTCCGGTTCGACGTACGATCCAGTTCCGAAAACTTTGCGTGTATGAATGTATATTTATAACCGCAAAAATCAATTTTTGTGGCTTCGTGCGTGTTCTTTCCGTGTGGAAGATGCCTGTGACGTACGGAGCTTCGTTATATTAACATTTAAAATTCAAATATTAAATTCGTATGTGTAATTTCGTGTAAACATCACATTTTCGTCCCCAAGTTGATCCACTAGCATATAGTCATGATGTGATTATCTAAATATTACTAAGAGCAAGATTTTTCATGTGAACCCCAAAAGTAGGTCCATAACATACAAGTTTTAAAATGACAATGTTGTAATTATGCTTTGTATTTCTCTTATTATCAAAATTCTTTTTGTTTTTAAATAATATATGTCTTTTTTCCCTTCAATTTTTTAACAATAGAATGAAGAAAAAACATACCTCATGTACACACTCACTATCTCGATCTCTTCGTTTTCCATGTAATAGTAATAATCATTGACCATCTTATAGCTTTAAGATTTTAATTGTAAAAAATAAACACGATATTTACGTGAAAACAAAGTATATAATTAATATTTTAAATAGAAGTCATTCTATAAGACAATATTATTTTATTTTTGAACAATTTTCCATTGAACATCTAATAGCGACTTTATTTGTAAAAAATAAACACGATTTTTACATGAAAACAAAGTGTAATTAATATATTTTTTTATGTAGAAGTCATTCTATTAGACTGTTAATTTATTTTTGAACAATTATCCGTTTCATTCCATATAAATTCAATATTTGGCATTTAGACTTAGATAAATCCAATTTTGATTTAAAAGTCACGTACATATAGATTAAGTAAAGTCTTTTTTTATGTTAAATAATATCAAATCACGCTAATACAAACGAACTTATGAGTAGGAATATAAAATTAAAGTGGCTCAAGTAGAGTTGTTTTAAATTTTGACCACCCCTTGAGGAGTTGAGAGTGAGATAGATCCTTTAGTTACTAAAAGGGGCAATACTTTTCTACATAACAAAAATATATATATTTTATAAATTTATAAATTCAAAACCAACCATCTTACTCTATATATAATATAATTACATATTGTTTATTAATTATTATAAAATATATATTTTTGAAGAGTACATATAATAGCCTTAAACAATATAAAGAATTATTGCTGGGAGTAAATAGCTCTTTCACTAAACTTTCTTTTATTACATTAAACCCGTAAATATTTTTACACATAATTGTCGGTTATAATAAAAAGTATTACAATCACAATTGAGATTAGCAACGAGTAGTAGTAATTGTTTGCGACCCGGTGAGTCATATTGTGAAAACATAAAAACCTAGGTAGCGAAGTCACTCAGTCGGATACGTTTTTTTAGGTAAACACAATGTTTACTGAGTGCATGCTAAAATTAGAGATATTACTAAAATAATTGTCACACACCATTATATCTACTCAGTCCAAAACATAATATGTTTAAAAAGGGATAACTTTGTAAAACAGTAACCAACTTTCAAAAGTGTTACAATTAGGTAACTCAAGTTTTAAAAGTGTTCCAATTAAGTCATCCAGTTTTTATATTTTATATAAATTAGAAGCCTTAACATATTTTTTAGTATGATATACTTTTGGTTTCAATTAGAAAATATTTTTTTCTATCTTTTGATGATGATATGGAACGTTGACGTAAATTTTAGGTACTTTTTTTATTTTTTTCATAATTGACATGTTTTTTTTTATTTTTTAATATAATTTTATATATTGCAAATTCTGACCACCACGTCTTCTCCACCGTTACTTACTTAACATAAGAAAATTTAATGATGACTCGATTTGATCATTTGATGGTCCAATTTGAGAAAAATATGCATGAGTGACTAAATTAGAACACTTTTGAAACTTGGGTTTATTCTGTGACATTTTCCCGTTTAAAAAAATATATGTAGAACTATTATATTTGGATTAGAAAATATATTAATTTTATGGTACAAGTATTTTAGATAATAATAATAGATCATATACAAGTTATTTACATTTTGAAAATGATCAAAACCAATTAAAAATTTATAATGATATTTTTTTCTTATTTGGCCCATCCGAACCATAAATAACCGTAAAAATGAGTACACACTTTCTCCATTTCATTATGCTTTTGAGTTAGTTAGTTAGCTAGTGGTTGAGTGTGGATTCGGTTAGAAAATGAAGAGAAATCAGTTTGGATAGAGTAATAGGCTTCTAGTTGGGAGCGTAGAAAATAAGTACGACGGAAAAGGACTTGTAGATACATGTTTCGTTGCAATAGCCCCACGTAACATTAAATTCATTTTTAATCAATCAATGTGCTTTCACGATGATTGTTTCTCTTTTTTTTATTTCAGAAACACCATTTTATTATAAATCAACGTTCTTAAAATTTTATATAGGTCTTATAACAACATTATGTATGTCATATAAAGGGATAGTATAGTGTTATATGGGTCGTATAACTCCTCTTATAGCCTCCTAAATTTTGCTCGTACTCGGTGTCAAATTTTGCTATAAGTGTCGTAAAAGTCTATATGGGTCGTATAGGTTTATATGGGTCGTATAGGTCTATATGGGTCGTACAGGTCTATATGGGTCGTATAGCCTTTTGACATCCCCTTGAATTTTTCTCATTTTCAGTGTTATCGACCCTATACGAGACGTATGGGTGGGTGCTGATTTATAAATGTGAGTGTAGGGATTTATAAAGGTGGATGTCTTAATATTAGGACCTTTTATTTTATAAGTTCTATATAGTTGGAGAATAGTTAAAGCTTTAACAAAAAATTATTATGTTTAAATAAAAATAAAGAAATAACTAAATTATAAACAAATATACTCTTAAAACATCCTTCAATATTTAAATTTATATATATATTTTATCTATGATGAACACTACCAAAAATCAACACATAAAAATTGTATGCTGATCCATTAAGTTGTTTTTGATGTGTGAAAACTGAAAACTTATCCTTAAGAGCTTATATTAACTAATTAAGGGATAAAGTAAGAGCGTCACATTTTAATATGACAGGTAGTGTCATTATATTAAGTTGGTAATAACATTATTTATGTTAATTAGGCGTTTATTTTGTATGTATTTTAAATTTGGAACGGATTACCAGTGAGTTTTAAAGATAACTATATAACAAAAAAGGTCGGTGGCCCGTAACCGTAAGAAATAATAATTTCAAATTTCAACTGTGTATACAATTGATGTTTAGGTGGTTTTCTTTCAAACACAAGTAACAAATAAATGCTAGATCAATTGGTCTACAATAGCCTCTTTAATCTCTGCGCACTACTGGGTCATAGATTTGTACCCTGTGCTCAATAAATTCTTTTGATGTTTCTTTATCACTTTTCTTATATATATATTTGTTTAAATTACTTTATTTAAATAAGTATGCCGTAACATACGGGTAAAAAGTATCGGGTTTTTTTTAATAGTCGTTTTTATAACTACAAAACTTTTGCCTTACTTTCGATGTGTATTTTTATTTTACGTTTAAGTTTCCTGAGACTTGACATGATACTATTTTCTATGTATGTATCAATCTTTAAATAGATCCGTAATAATTTAATACGTTGCTTTTATGTATTTGCACGTATACGCCATCGTCACAACGCGTCGAAGTTCAAAAAGGTGTCCTTAACCACACTAATAATATTGTACGATCTGACCACTACGCGCGGGTGAAAAAGGTCGTTTAAATAAACTATATATTCAAATATTTATTTTCAAATTTTAATTTCTTATACAAATGTATAATATGTTATGAATAATGATTATTAACATTAAAACGGAGATTAGAAAACTTATTTACGAAATTAAGATTGTAGTTTATAGATAAAATATTATTTGTAGCATATACATGCATATATGCATGCATGTAATTTTTTTCTGCTTTTAGCGCCCACTGAACCAAAATTTTGCAACATCTTGTATTCGTTTCCTGTGTTACTTGTAGGATTATATCTGGCAAATAAAAACCACCTATTTTTTTTTCTTTACGAGGAGAAAAAAGTCTTCTCTTAATCCTATCCTTAATACACTTGTTGATTACGAAGAAACCTGGTTGATAACTCTTGCTAACCTTCTAATGATCGAATCCAACTCCCTTGCTATCCTATTGTTCAACCCTAATCAAACAAGCCCACTGTTGACGAGAACCCACTTTTTATCATCACGACCATATCTATTGTCCAAACATGTACAACTCTCTCGGCATTTGACTAACTTGCTTAAGAGCATGCAATTCGTACACCATTATGAGACTTGAAACCAAACCCAAAATCATACGTCGATCACCATATTCTTCGCTTTCCTTTTTTCTCTTTTTCTTCCCTCTACGATTATCGAACACAACTAATAACCAGATAAACTTATTTTTTGTTTCTTGTTTCTGCTTTCATCTTTGTCTCTCCTGATTGAGTTTGAATGCTATCTCTCCTTGATAATTAAAAGGTTTCTTCTCCACCCTTGAATACATATTGCATTAACATAGGTCTTGATCTTTATCTTTTATATCAATTGTTAGAATAACTAATTGGATCAAACATAAAACATATGTAAACACGTAGATTTAAAGTAACTTACTTTGACTCTTCTCTTATATAGAACTCAACAAATAAAATTAATGAAAAACCTTATAATTTATATTAAACATAAACTAATCCTACCAAACTCAAACAATACGTAAATAGTTGCATAAAAATAAATAAACTCATTTCTAATCTAATACAAACTCGATTAATAAAAGCAATAATTATCTAACCTGAGAACTATGACCCATAACATTAATCAAACCAACTTCCGGTTTCACTCCTGATTTTATTTACTTTGTCCATATTAAATCATTTAATTATGATTTATGAATATATCGATTAGATCCATCATCTTACACATGTGGACCCATGGGTTCGTGAACAATAAGCACTTGACGAGCGATGGCATGACCCGTAATATAATCCAAATTAATTTAGTCAAGTAATGTTTATTACCATTGACTTGGTGCTTAAATTATTGACAAAACTACAAGTCGTTTTTAAAACCCTGCCGACTCATAGAGCCATCGACATTACACGATAATATATAACCAAATACATGACTTTATAGGTAATAAATTCAACATTTATACAAGTGTCTCACAATTATTTGTGTCATCAACTTATCATAATACATGCGTAGAAACATAATAACGGGTATAACGAAATGTCACGCAATATAACTCCTGACATATATGTAGTATTGAAATTTTAGTTTTCTAAAAGAGAGTTGTACAAAAAGAGTATTTTTCTAATAGCGACTGACTTTTAGAAACGACTAACAATTAACATTTTTAACCAGTTAAAAAGTAACAAATAATTCTCTGTTTGTTGTAATAATATAAATTAATTTAAATGATGATGAGACTTTTTTAAAGGTGTTTTATAAACAAATTAACTGAATAAATAACAAAATTGTTAATTTATAAACACGAAATAAAAATACATCTCTAAATCAATAAATCTTGTCCCTGCCAAACAGACCGCTATATATTTAGACAGTTCGTTTTGGTTTTGTATCTTAAATACTTCTCTAGTTCTATTATTGTCCATATATATAATCTAATTACTTACCTATTAACGATCAAAACAGAATTCATTTTACCCTTTGGTATTTAACATATATAGAAAGTTCCTTACAATTTAATAACCAAAAGTAGTGAGACTTTGAACGATATACAAGATACATAGGTAGAAGTCCTAAACTCTAGCACAAATCAACAGAATCTTCTGTAGGGACGAGGGGATGTTTAGCCCAGTCAACGCGTAATAGACCACTCGATAAGCTTGAATGCTTGATTTACCTCTCGAGTTAAAAACTTGAGGTTGTTGTCTAACATCATACGATTAAGGATTTAGAAAATTTAACTCATAAAACAATATCCATACCCTTAAAAGAACTTTAAAGTATAGTAGGTTACACTTCTATAAGATATTCGGCCATTCATTATTTCTTATCCTCCGACTTTATCACAAGCCCATAATTACCCCTCTTTACCATTGTTGCATCACACACATACGTGCAACAACGCCACAATGGTTCGAGTATCATTTTCCCTAGTCGACTGATGAAAAAAATCAACTCTTATTTTTCATTCCTACAACGAATATATAGGGTATATCATACTCAACTTTCTATGGCATTAATCAAATTCTGTAGGCTTCTTCTGAAAACAAAATTTCATCAGCTGAAATACTGTATACTTTATATAATATCATAAATTACTATCAAAATGGAGTGGAAAGACAGAAGAGCAAAATCGATTTGGTATGTGACTAATGTGAACATCAATTACAAAGTAAATTAAAAAAGAAGAAAAAACACTCTAATATCATCACTTAATTAGCAGTTAATTACAATACAATGTAAATGCTCCTATTCGAATATAGAAAGACGTGGTCAATGATCATGGAAAAAAATGGAGAAAAGAATATAATAAAAAAGTGTATTATATAATCCAATAATTTGCAAGAATAAACAATGAGGGTGGCCGGTGTGTAGATAACAGTTTCTTGGTGTCGTACATATGAGCTAAACACTTAAATAGTTGAATATTCCAACAGCCTCATATCCTTTAAACGTGCTAAATCAATTCTATAAGTCCATCATCATTTTTGACAATTCTACATTTTCTATGACTCTCATTTAATACTATACTAATCAAGATAATTTTATTTTAAAAATAAATAATATTTTATTATAAATACTTTAATAAAACTTAATTTTATTAAAATATAGTTTAATTTGTAGCTAATCATTGTTAAAACTAAAATACTTTAAAAATGTATATAAAAAGATTTATGGATATTTATGAATAATAAAAAAATTTCTTTTTATACTGTTGTTTATAACTTAAATATGTTTGCTATATATTATAATTTCATTGATATGTTATCTATAACATATTTTTTGTTATACATATATAAAAAATATATTATATAACTTTTTATTTCAACTCGTGTAACACACGGGTATCTAACCTACTAATATGTATAAATTAAATTGTAACTTTTTACTTATTTAAATTTTATATTTAGATTGGTATGTTTATTATTTTATTTTAAATCTTAATAATCTTCTTTACTATTTTTATTATGTTTTATTGCTTTATATGTTTTTTAATATTTATTTTAAACATTTCATAGGTTTATCACTTACTGAAAATCATATTAAAAAGTTAACTTTCTTTGAGGTTGAAAATCTTTTAATATTTTCTAAATCTCATATATTACGAATGATTTAATATGTTATTTATTCAACACGTGTTATACATAAGTTTCAGTCTAGTACGATTATATAACAACAAAGTCCATTATTTTATTTATCATTACATCCGACTAGCATTCCGTACAAGTGCCCCTGTATACATATAATCTTCTCTCTCTCGCCTTTGAAATATCATGTATTATGGAGTGTTGTTTCTTAATCATGTCGCACAAGAACAAATTCTACCTTCATATGTTTTTGCCATTATGTAGAGAGAATAAGGTATAAAGTTAAAAGGGTCAAACTTTACGATGAAAACTTGCAGACACGTGGATCAATTATCATGGTGGGAACCTTGGACCGCACCTGTTGCATTCTGGACTTACTTGCCTAATGCTTACCTTCTCTTTTCCTGTTATAAGGTCAAATGAATGCCTCATCAAGACATGTTTGTGGTTTATACAATTGCGGTTTCTAACAATCATCACGACTCATGGTCCCATGATATAAACATGTACGCATGCGACGAAGAAGAAGATTGGCCAAACACCTGAGCACTAGTATGAATAAACCAGTTTCAGTTTACAATACAGAAATTATGAAAGAGAAAAGGAGAAGAAGACATTTTTGGTTATATATATTTTTAATTTCCCCGTAATTTAATTTCATGTGACAAGGTTTGGTTTGCGGAATTACTTGTTGAAAAGATACAAACCTAAAACCTTGTCACGAAGGATAACTTCACACTAAGTTTAATAGAAGTTCACTAATGATTTATCTCATGTACATCAGTAAATTTAGAAAGATGAAATCTTTTTAGATTAGAAAATGTTGAAGTTTAAGTTCAACCCACAGTATGATAGTGATTGAACATATATGGCACCCAGATTAACCAGTTCCCCCTGAAACTTGCAAGCGAGACAGTTACTAAGATGGTAAGATATTAGACATCAGGTAGATCACTTCAAAATCAAAGAGCTGACAATGAGAAAATTTTGTAACGAAGATTCCCTTATCAGTAACCATGAGAACCTATTAGAGAAAACTCATGGACCCGACCATAACTGATAACTAGTGGGACTAGGTAAAGCGTTGGGCAGGCCGCCTTCAGGTGTACTGAAGATTCTTTATGACCATATACATCACAAAGGCATAATATACAGGTTAAAATGCAAAAAACGGCAATCAATATTGCAAAAGAACACAAAAAGGAATTTTCCTCGTACCTAAGGCCATAAAACACTGTGAACATAGAGAAAATCTAGGACATACCTATACTGTTAAGTAGTGTACTACGAGGATAAATTTACCAGGAAACTGTCCCCTTTAACCAAAATCCTATGACAAGAAGATGGTTGTAATATAAATAAAAATCTTTAGATTCTGTTGCCTTAGCTTCCCTCTGCCTTCATGTGCACAAAATCATAATGTGATAGCAAAAAACAAAAGATTGCAAAACTATTTGTGCATTCCTACATCCTACCCTTTGGATCCTTTTAATAACGTAACTGCGTTTATCCTTTTTGAATAATTATACTGCTATACCTTTTATATCTCCGTTGAAGTTGTTTCTTACCTCGTTTAGTAAAAAGTGTATGAGTACAGTTTTATTACCGTGCATACTATCGCATCAAAACATTACCAAATTAAATCACTGGCAAGAAACATCCATACCAGTTCCTGAAGATGATGTTAAAATTTAGATACAACATCTTGAACCCAACTTCATCATTCATGCACTCATTGTTGTACAAACTAAGGGCATCAGTTACATGTAAACTTAAGTAAACTCTTGCCACTTGTCATAAATTACTTTTGAACCACTTCAAATTTCCTACGTTCCCCTAATTGCTCTAGTAGTAATTCTCTTTTTAAATCAGGGTATTTGGCTTTTCACTGCAGCTTAACCATACTCTATCAAACATGAAAATATAGAGGAAACACCCATAGTTGTGAAAGAATGAACATTTTAGACAAGGAAGAAGTAGATATAGACATAACATCAAAACTTTTGTACTCATTCATGTAAAACATATTTCTTACATTTTCCCACAAACAACAGTTTCCGAGCAACCAAAAACTTAGTGTATCTGATAATTACTCACTCAGTCACTCGCCAGGCGCATCAGTTACTTTACTGCTACTCTGCTAGCTAGTTGTAATTTGTAAATGCCTTCCCTTCTACTTTCTATGTTCCTCAAATTGAGCTTAAGTTACTAAAACTGTAGCAAAACAATTCGACTACAAATCCCATCTGCTCCATCTATCATTTTACACTAAGCAAAACATACACATTATTTCCAATATGTCAAGAACTTAAGGCTTGATGACTGGCAACCCTAACAACATTTTGTAAATCACTATATTAAAACCATCCAACTACAAGAAAAGAAAGAAAGAAAGTTTTAAGAGCTAATTGCTAGAAATTTCATGTAACAAATATATCAAAAGTAGTCGAACTGATCTCACGCGTAATTGTTGAGCCAATTGGCTACAGACCCTCAGTTGAATCCTGTTGATCGTCAATCTTTTGATTGTCTAAAGTTTTAAACTTCTGCTTGAAGGAATCTTGCCTCTGTAACCACATCATATGCCCCTACATCCAACAACAGCATAACTACAGCACTTTCAAAACAATCAAAAAACCGATTGTTCGAGTTTTTACGGTCGAGAGGTGTTAATTGATATAATTACCTGTAGAGCAGCAGCCCAAGCGATTAAGAAAGAAGCAAACCAAAATTTCCTATCGTTCAAGAGCTTCTTCACATCAAAATCTCGAGTTCCCATTTCCTCGATTATAAACCCTAAACCTTACTTTTTCTGAACTAATCTTTCATCCCAATTTTGTTTTGTAAATTTGATGTTGCTTACATTACCCAAAACCCCTTCACTTTTTGCAAAGTTGCATTTCAAACCTCCACGTATTTTCGAAAACCGAATACCCTTCGGTGTCGACAACTCGACAGGAGTCTAATATTATAACCTAACTGTGGGATTTGATATAATACACAAGTCACTAAGCTGTTATAAAAGTTCAGGGTTTAAAATGTAATATTCAAAAGTTCAGGGGTATTAAGTGTACAAGATGTAACTGAGTTTGTTAAAGCTTTTAACGGCTTAATTGGGGAAGAATTAAGAGTTCGGTACTTGTGGTTAGTTGATAGCTAAATATAAATAGGATTGTTGATTGTAATTCAATTACTTCTTGTAATCTTCTTCATCTTTCTTCCTTGTATTCA
>BJCO01370747.1:0-11533 GCA_018326465.1 Flaveria floridana | reverse complement strand
CATTCGTTGTCCCTTGGTGTCTCAAACGGTTAATTATTAACCACAAAGGTATATTATATCTCATCAGTATATTATTCATATTCTGTATTTGCATTGTTTGTAACCCAGATCCTGTCGGGTTCATTCTGGTATTTTATTATTACTCCGCTGCGTTAACTGTTATTAATCTGATTAATAATTATCAAAACTGTTTTTGATAAATAAACCTAACGAAGATACCTCTGAACCCAACACATTTGTCATCCAAGTAGACCAAAATGTACCTCGGGAATGGTTTTTAAAATGACCACAAACAAATCCATCCACTTAGGTACGAATCTGACATTGTATATAACACTGGATGTCGAAGCTTTCTTAAAACAACAGAATCTTATAGTCATATAATTGAAATTAAAAATAACCTTAAGCTTAGGTGACCAAATTAAAACATTTTTTAATAAGTGATTAAATTAAAACATTTTTAAAATTTGGTTACCATTTTATAACAAGTTATCTTATAAGGTTGGGTGTCTTATCTTTCATAGCAACATAAGTATAAACAAATAATAAAATCTACTGTTTAATTAATAAAATAACTATAAACGCTAATCAGCAAACAAGGGTTTGCTATAAAGCTGAGTAAGAGAAGAGATTATGATCAAAAAAATAAGTCATGATTCAAGTCAAAGCAAAAAAGAAAAAAGTACTTGGTGCCTATCCCTTAATGCATTTATATATCATAAATTCATAATCACATGGTACGTTTTGTCTTCTTTTTACATCATAATATTTTTAGCTTGGTAAGGTCATCAAAACCTTATACAATTAACACTATGTGGCCACGTAGACTATGCAGTAGTACTTAGTAGAAACCTAGTTCGGTGCTCATTTTATATCTGATCATCTATACTATTATATAATATATATTAAAAAGAAAAGATAGTAATTTTACTTAAATTGTAAAACAACTAATATAATATTTTAAACATAAAGTACAACTGTCATATGCAATACTTTCATTTTTACCCATATTTAATAAACTCTTTAAATTATTACATTATTTAATACACATTATTAATACATTATTTAATAATATGATATTATTTAATTTATTATATTAAATAGTATATTATTTATAATACTTGAAAATGAAATTTAAATTTATTAATTACTATTTAATAATTAAGTATATAACTAATATTTATAATAACTAATAGATATATTTTCTTGGGGTATTTTGCGTAGTCGATAACTTTAGTATTTATAACTAAATTTGTTAGTAAATGACATATTATTTAATATGTCTAAAAAATATAATAATATTAATAGTAATGACTATTTTTATTAAAAAAATAACAACAAATGCAACAACAACAATATTGTGTTAAAATTTAATACTATATTTTTGTTATGTTATTGTATCTGTAACAATCTGATAATAACATATCATTAATCATGATACAATGTTCTACGTTTTATGATAGTTTTTATTCAAATACTTTTAAGGTATTTGTTTTACTTGATATCCATGACGTATTAAATATCATATGTTCAATAATAGTATCATGACGATATAATAACGAATCACTAAAACATGTGTAGATATCCATGAAAATCCGAGTGCATATATCATTGAACTCACTAAAATCATAATAATCCAAAAACTATTATTGCGACGTTCACATATACATTTAGAATCAAACCACGACGAAGCTGGTGTTCACTATACTACTATATAAAACAAAATCTTAGGATACAAATGTAATTTTATAAAAAAATTAAGACACCTAATAAAACTTTTTAAGTATTAAATACAAGTGTTCAATGCAATCATTCTTATTTTACCCCTTACTAATAAACTTCTTGTAATTAGTGCACTGGTTAATACATTATTTAATATGGTAAGATAATTTAATTCACTATATTAAATATTATATAATTTTTAATATTTTAAATTAACATATAAATTTATAAATAAGTATTACTTTATTTGAATACTTAACTAAATACTTTTATAATAATAATAATAATATTAATAATAATAATAATAATAATAATAATAATAATAATGATAAAATTTATAAATAAGTATTATTCTATTTGAATGCTTAACTATATATTATTAAATACTTTTATAATAATGATGATAATAATAATCTATATCTATATCATCGATTGTTTAATACTATCTATAAAACATTTCTTTAGTACAAGATTATAATTTTATAATAATTTTAAGATGACATATAAAGGATGACAAGCATTAATATTTAATATTATAAGAATCATTCTACTATACTCACAGTTTCAAATAAATGTAACATATGGTTTTCTATTAATATATGTATGTTTAAGATCTAATGTCATAATAAATCTTTTTATTGTTGTATCAAAGCAATTCAACCTATACTATTTTGAATGTGAATTTTCTTAAAAATATTCATCAAACTTTAATCATGTTCAACATTTATTTTTATTTAAAAGTTGAGCCATTTAACTATTCTTGTTAATGCTAATTAGTTTTGTAACAATGTGTTAGCTCTAACATATGATAATAATCATAAACCGTGTAAGATATTTGAACCATAAAACAAAACAATTGATAAAGTAAGTGAAATATAACAAGTATAGATTTATAAATTGTTCACTCCGTCGCAACTTGAGGGTTACCCACTAATGTTAATTAAGTACTAATAAGTATCATCAGGTTGAGGGCGGGTCTTGGCGCAGCGGTAAAAGCTGTTCCTAAATGACCGAAGGTCTCAGGTTCGATCCGTGAAAACGGCCTCCCCACAAAAATGTGGGGGAAAGACCGCGTACATCTTCCCTTAAATGGGACGGACCCTCCCTGGACCCTGCGAAAACGCGGGAGCTCTTTGCAACACCAGATACGCCGTTTTAAGTATCATCAGGTTCATATTCTTCTAGTGGTAAGTTGTTTTGACACTACCAACCTTTTTCAGTAGTAACAACTTGTTATCAGTAGCAAGTTGTTCAACCTGTAGAAACTTCACCTCGGCACCAATTATTGGTGTTTATCAATCTCAGCACACTAACACCCTTTTGGCATGAACTTCATAATAATTTATGATCTAAGATTAGGTAGACATTGTTTTAATTTCGTGCATCATATATAAAAAAGTTGATTACTCTATTGAACTCTCAGTTTGACTATATTTTAAACTTTTAGAGTAATTTTGCAAATTACGTCATATATTAATATACGAAACTACATGATATGTCCTTTAGTTTTAATACTTACATCTAATGTCTCTTTTTTTTTAATATCTGCACAACTATTGTCATTCACATTAACTTTCATTTAAATGCATTATTAACTCAGTTACCAATTATCCTTTACATTAATTTTCATTTAACTGTATAGTTAACTCGCTTATGTATGTTTTACATGAGGTGTAATTTTATCATTTTCTTTCCACATCTAATACATTCAATAAATTAATTTTTTTATTTTTTATATGAAAAATAAAATTAAAAGATATCGAACCGTTTGGTAAGTTGATGAACCCGCATCCATTTTACGCTCAACACCATCAAATCCAACTTCCCCCCTCTCTTTAATACTCCAGTGTCAATCATCTTCACCACCGCCTACAACATTTTACACACCATTGAGACCCCTTGAAGTCGAACAAAAAACGACGATGACATTCAAATCCTTAATTCGCTTTTAGTAGTTCGTTGCTATTTGAATTTCTGACTTATGTTGTTGTGTGATTAACGAGCAACTCACAGTTCTTTTTGTGGCTTTTGCAATTATATAAGCAATTCAAAGAATCATAGGTGATCTCAAAATTTGTGTTTCTTATTGATTTTTCATTATTTGTTGTTGTGAGTAGTTGATAAACTATTTACATGTATTTTTTGGTGTTTATTGTTGATTTCCAGACATTTTAGTTGATTTATGACTTCGACTGTTATTGGAGGCTGTTGTTAGTAAATTTTTGGCAACTAGTTGAATGAAAACACACTAAGAGAGATAGGTTTCATCGACTTACACAACGGTCCAATATATTTTTTTTCATTATATTTTTTTTATTTTTTAAATGTTTTAATATATTAGACGTTAAAAGCAAATGAAAAAAATACTTCTCATGTGAGGAGACACATAACTGAGTTAACTGTATATTTGAATAAAAGTTAGTATAAATGAAAATATGTATGCAGGAAAAATGATTAATCTTTTTAATGTAGGTGCCCCAAGAGGAATCGAGCCAGCAATGTGTTATGAAACCGAGCATTGTGTAAAAGGAATAGTTTATTGTTGTACTAGTTTCAAAAGATGTACTCAGTGTTCTAAAACCTTAGAAGAATGTAAAGGAAAATGTAAATAACATTTCAACAATAATTATAAATCACAACGTCACCGGCAGCGACGATGGACGGTGTAAACATGGTGATAGGATGGTGATTTTTAGAGAGAGAAGAGAGTAGAGAGAAGCGACAGAGTCTCTAGATGCAAAAGAAATAGGTAATGGGTGTGAGTTTTTAAACCTAAATTAAGGTGGGTACAACCCATAAAACCTGATAGTACAACCCTCACATGCAGAACACATCAACGAAGCACGATGTAAAAGTTGTTATGCAACAAAATTTTACTAACTAGTATATATATAAGCACTTAAGATACTCAAAATAAGCTTATAAGCCGAACAATAAAACTAAACTGTTAGTAACAATCAGGAATGGTTTAGTTTCAACTATCAACAATTTGATATATAATTTACAACTAGTATAAACACCCCCGCGTTGCGCGGGGAGAAGATGTGTGAAAAAAACTACAAGAAGACCATTAATAATATTTGAAACTTAATAATATAAATAAAAAAAGTGTTTATAAAATTAACGACCAAATGATGATACACATGTTAATAAAAATGAATGATGAACATCTTAAAAACTTAACGATTTAGAAACCATTTAGAATTACTGGTTGGTTTAAGAATGATGTTATGAAGTTCACACCAAAACATAAACAAAACCAAAACATCACAACATAAAAATCTAAGTTTTATAAAAATTCATCTTTTAAGAGTTATAAGAGGGATAAAAACTACAAAAGATTCGAAACCTTGAAACAACTTTGACGATTTGCACGTTTATGCCTTGATGACTTGTATGGTACATAATTGCCCGCAAATCCATTTTGAATGAATGTTCACATTGAAAGAAACATGTCACGACGATATATTCAAAAAATTTTAAAACAACATAGCTTAAAAGTTGTAGAAAAAAAACTCTAAAAATAATTCTAATAATAGAATATCAATTACTTAAAGAAAAAAAATAATATAAGCAATTACAAAAACAAAAAAGACAAAAAAAAGATATATGCATTAAGTACTTGTATATGAAAGATAGTATATAACAACAGTATGCATAAGCATATATGCATTAAGTACTTGTATATGAAAGATAGTATATAACAACATTATGCATAAGCATTATGTATAAAAATGTTGGTAATTAGAGATATATTTAAATAAATGGTTAAAACCCGTCTAAATGGTTAAACCATCTAAACTGAACCATGAAACCTAATAATATCCAAACATGCTTCTTGCTTCTCTTCCCATTTTTAAAACACCCTTTTGAACAAAATGTCAATTCATAGGGTTGATTTGGCAGAACAACATGCATGAAACTTGAAAGATAGGGTATGAACAGGCGCAGACCCGAAATATAAATTATATAGTAACAAGATTACACTTGGTACTGTAATGCATCCCTTAAGAATACTGCTTTGTTAGTAATAAGATGCCAAAAGATTATGAATCCACCCCTTTCAGTAATTCAACTCAGGTAAAATGCATCCGCTCCGGAACAAAAAGATATTCAAAGTTGGTTATCAAAAACAAAAATCAGAAATATGATTATGAATACTTGAATTGTGCTTAAGACTCACCAAGTGGCAATCATTTGATGATGGATCTTCTGCTCTCCCTACTACACTGTTTCCTCACATATATGTGTTATAGATGCATATACGCATACTGATAGATCATCAGAGCCCAGAGGGTGGTTCTCAAGAATACAACCAACACGTCAACAGAATCCGATAAGATTCAATGTTGCAACAAGATAAAGGAAGTTACAACATGCATTTCTCTGAAGAGAAAATGTCCATGCCTAGTTGAATATTCTAGCTGAAGTTAAAATCTCAGGTGTTACATGGCAGAAGAAGATAAATTATAGCCAAATATTATAACTTTAACATGCTTGAAGGTGGATAAATTATAACCAAATATTTCTGTAATTGGTAAATCAATTACAACATAAATTGAAACCCAAAGATGTAAACCAAAGAACATGAACTTATCTTGAATTCTTCTTCTTCTTTGAATTATTTATTATCTCAGAGGCAGTAAATGAATAATTTTCAAGAAGACAGGGAACAGTGAGCTTCAGCTCACGGGTCATCTTCTGTAAAACCAATGCAAGAACTCTTACATCTGCCATGGCTCTGTGAGCTGTACCAATTAGTGGGATCTTATAATATTCTCTAAGGGCTTGGAGGGACTTTGAAGAAAGTTCTGATCCTGTACAGGGATATCATCAAACCATCATTTGCAGCCTTTCATGAATATATAGAAACATAGGGGAGTGTTTGGACGTGCGTTTAGAAAGTGATTACATGAGACTGACCTTCGGCTTTCATTAGCACACGAGCAGGAGATATTGAATCCACAAATTGCCAATCTGATGGGATTTCATAGGAGCAGCGGTTAAATTCACTAATCAAGAAAGGGACATCAAACGTTTTAGCGTTGTGAGCAACTAATAACGTTTGACCACCAGGCTTTTGCCGGCTTCTGACGTACCGTACCAGTATGGGTATCAACTCTTTCATCCTGCACAACTTCATGTCTATAAGGTTCTATAACACAGCATGTCAACTAAAAATATCATAACTGCTAAGGGGGTGTTTGGATGTTTGTTCGAAAAGTGATTATGTGATATTTTATGGCTATATCCAAACATATAAGAACAATTCTAGTAAGAAAATAATAAACACACAACCTAATAACTGAAGATCATGAATATGGGTATCAACTCATTCATCCAAATTTGCAGGGCAATGCCCTTTATCCAAAAAGAAGAAGGAAAAAAAAACTCATTCATCCTGCACAATTTCATGTCTGTAAGGTTCTTTAACACAACATGTTCTTTAAAAATGTCATAATAACTAAAGAGGTGTTTGTATGTGTGTTTGGAAAGTAACTGTGATATTGCATGGTTATATCCAAATAAACAAGAAAAAGTGTAGCAAGAAAATAAGAAACACAACACTTCATAACTCAAGATAATGAATATGGTATCAACTCTCATATCCTGCAAAATTTCATGTTATAAGGTTTTTTAACACAACATGTCAACTCAAAATATTACAATAACTAAGTGGGTGTTTGGATGTGTGTTAGGAAATTGATAATGTCATATTTTATGGTTATATCCAAACATAGAAGAACAATTCTAGTAAAAAAAAAACCAGAAACACAAAACTAAATAACTGAATATCATGAATATGTGTACCAAATCTTTTAGACTGTGTACTTTCATATTATAAGGTTCTTTAACACAACATGTCAACTCAGAGAATCATATTAACTAACAGGGTATTTGGAAAGTGATTATGTATCTATGTGATATTGTATAGCTCTATCCAAACATACAAGAACAATTCTAGGAAGAAGATAAGAAACACCAAACTTAAAAACTAAAGATCATGAATGGTACCTTGGAACACCAGGTTTATTGACCATATGTGTTGAAATTCCATGGATCTTTGGATTTGTCACAATCATATCTGGATTAACAAGTGTCTGAAATGTACTATTTACTCCCCCGCTAAGATCTTGCAATGCAATCTCAATGATTCGATCATTTTGTCTGCTAAATCCAGTGGTCTCAATATCAAACACAATAACGGTTGTGCACTTTGCTATAGCTTTGTTTTCGGATATCTTTTGTTCAATATGAACACTTTTACATGCACCTATTTCTATTCTGCTAGTATTTAAATTAACATGAGTTAGGCTTGAAACATCAGTTATTTGTTGGCTAATGTCTGTCGATTTTCTGCTTGAAACGTTCTTTCCTTCCGTGTTTGTAGATAAAGATTTCTGGGTCCATCTCCTACTATGCCCCCCTTGAAGGGCATATATATTGGGGCCAAGTAACCGAAAAGTGGATATATTTTCTTGTCTTTTGTTCAAATTATTGACCTTTTTCCACCAAGAACCATAAAGGGAATGAATTTGGCATCTAGGAAGATGAAGATGTGAAAAGCACATTGCTGCTCTCATTTGAATTCAGGAATCACAACACAAATCAGCCTGTTTAAAATTTACACAGGAAGAATCAAATGGTGGTCTAACCTGCAATTCCCAATAACAGAACTATTTAAGATCATTGATTAAAATGTACCCTTGTTCTGAATATTCAAGTAATAAGATTGTAAGTTAACAATATACCAAACCAGTTTCAAAAACAAAAAAATAAAAAATAAAATAAAAAAAATCATAGAATTGCTCCAAAACTACTGAGCAATTCTAGAGTTTTAAGGTTGATTTCATGATTACGTTAAGCAGTATAACAAAATAATAACAATAAACGCATCTATATGGAGAATCCCCAAACAATATAAACCAACAGGCAAATGAATAAAGGTTTGGTAGTCACAGACAACTTTAAAACTATCAAATCACTAACTAAAACGATGATTAAGAGAAGAAATTTTCTATATTTGAATGAAATTAAGCGAATTTAACAACAGAAACAACCGAATTCCTAAAGAACAATGATTGGAAGATGAACATCATACCTGTGGAAGGAGATTTCAAATGCAAAAGTGCATTTACCAAATTCCAAAAGAGGAATCAACTTCCAAACTAACGACGTGAGGAAATGAAATCAGTCATTCACAGAGGCATAGAAACCGTGAAGAAATGTAGAAGAATGAAGGAAGAGTGTAAAATTGTGAAACTCAAAATATCAAATAACGAAGGGAAACCCTGTAAATGCGGATCGGGTCTTTTGGGCCAGATCCGCTTCTTTCGGGTCATATAAACACTACTCTTTGTTTAATCTACCAATTCCATGAAAATTTACACTTTAAATAAACAAAATCGAAGAGTTTATGTAGTTTAAAATTATTAGTAGATAAAGTATGTAAGTGATGGCTTTAAGAAGAATAAATAATCCTGTAATATGTTCTTCAATTACATGATTTTGCATCAAAAATTTTAGCGGACATGTGTAATAATTTTAGAAGTAGAGTAGGTGTATAAGAAGTGAGTGAGTTGTTTTGTTTCTTTTATATTTCTTTGAATGACACATCAGTGTTATGTCATCCCTTTTAATTTCCCTTATATTTTTCTTGTTTTGCAGGGTTTCATTCTAGCTTTTCCACAATTTCCCTATTTTTACAATATTAATTTATTTTTAAATTTGTATTTATATTTTCATATTTTATAATAAAATTAAATAAATACATAAAAGAATAATGTTAAAGAAAATATTACTTAAAAATAAAAATAAAAGATAATTTTATAATACAATAAAACTAGTGGATCATTTGTTTCAATTGACACAAATGTTTTAAATGCTCGATAAGATCCAATTGGACATTATCGTTGATCGTGACTGATCGTACATGTGAAATTATACCGTGCTCCACATGTTCATCGTTTGGAGGCTCCTCTTTGTAATCAAGAGATATTGTCACACTATCCATCTTCAAAATCATATTATGTAAAACAATACACACATCATATGGTTTTTCTAACTCTACAAGGATGTAGTTGTTTTACGGGTTGTTATAGTATATGTTACTTACATTTCAGGGCCAAAAACCAATTCAACTTCACTTTCTTACCGCTTCATTCACACACTTCAATTGTTTGTCGTTAAAAAGATTTAACTTTTTTGTAACGACATTGTCACCATTATGTAACAGTCAAAAGAGGGGATTTTGGTAGTAACGAATAATCACCAGGTCGAGGGAAAAAATTACATGTGGGATGCGGGGGTGGTGTTCCCACCTAGAGTTAGGTATTCCCATCTAGAGTTAGGTATTCCATACCCCTGTCGAATTCCCACTCCATCCCACCTAATAGAGAGTGTATATTACCCGGGCAAAGAAAATCTAAATATAAATATAACAAAAATGTTTGATATATAAATTTCCCACAACTTCAGATATGTAAAAGGAAATTCAATACACCATTAAACTTATCTAGTAGTGTCCATCGACGTGTGGTTGCACGTGTGATGGACAAGCTGAACCTAGGCTCAGAGAAATCATCATAACCGTAGATGGGTCGTAGACCAAACTATATAAATCGGATCTCGTGCATTTTAGATCAACTGAAATTCATCCATTGTTTAAGTATAAAAGAAAACCCAAATGAACTATGTGGCACCCGTTGTAACGCCTCGTTTTCAGGAATCCTCGCAATTGGTCACTCATACCATAAAATATTCATAAACATATCTTTGGAACAGAAATCATACTTAATCATTTAAATAAGCCTATCTTTAAGAAACACCAAAGCGTGTTTAAACATCAAAAACTGTAAAACTATATTAATTCTTTCAAAACTGTGGATGCAAGACATGAACTCCCCCCGATAGCATAGATATTAATTCTTTCAAAGCTCTAATAGTATACATTTCTTTCTATTTTCATGCATTCTCATATTCATTAGCTTTTCTTTCATTTATTCTATTCGTTTCACTTTTTCGAATCCACATCCCACCATCCTAGCACAAAGCCTAGATAAGTAACTATAGACCCCTGTAGTCATTTGGTTTGCACAAGTGCAAGACCCTATAGTCTAGTAGTCATAGAAATTGACAACATATGTCAATGCCCCTGATAACATTAGTCACGTGTGATACGCATACCATTAGTTGAGACTTCGTATCGCAGTTCAATTTCTATAGTCATGCTTGCAAGCCTTTTTATAGCATTTAGGCCATTTATTATTTCACTAAGTTTCACTATGCAATCTTACATTATCTTTCACTTTATTACATACTATTTTATTTAAACTAGTATATGAATCAAGAAAAGTTCACTTTAAACATTAATCATTATAGTTTCAATTTAGGGCAAATAACTCAACATAACCCTTGAAAGCCTAATCGAGCAAAAGTTAAGGCATGCAGGAACATTTATCATGCGAGAACATCTATCATGTGAGAGCATCTATCCTGCGAGAACATCTATCACGCGAAAACATCTATTACGCGAGAAGATCTATCACGCTAAACAGGGGCGGAACTATATGTATGGGTATGGGGTCAAGTGACCCCATTGATTTTTGATCGGGTAGTGTATCGTATAATGATGAATTTTCGGTGAACCCATAAAATTTCAGGAAGTGAACCCTTAAGTATTATCAAGTTCAATATATAATCAAATGTTTTCATTTTGGTTCAGTGGTTACGTGCGCGTCTATAGTCACTCGTCCCACCTTAGGTTGTGGGTTCGATCCTTGCAAGACTAAACATTTTTACACTCCTTTTT
>BJCO01370746.1:0-10660 GCA_018326465.1 Flaveria floridana | reverse complement strand
ATGATTAAATAAAGTCATCAAAACTAAAATTCATATATTTATTCAAAGAATTATAAAATTTTATAGTGTTTATAAACAAATTGTGAACATGTTGTCGACTTGTTAACTCATTTAACATGATTAGTTGAATATGTTAATCGTGCCAAAAACAAATTAGATAGATCAAAGTCATTTAAACACATTGTGAATCACATCATTAACATATTCACTCATATATAATTCGAACCCACTCAACAAAAATGTTAAATCATATCCTACCTCTAATAAAATCCTAGATTTAATCGAGAAAAAAAATATAGTAACACTTAACATACCAATGATTCTTAGGCTAACTGGTTAAAATAAAGTACCCATGACATGTAAATATTGAGAGATCATGGGTTCAATACATAGAGTTGAGCCATGACGTTTTTCTTAGCAATGAGTTTCCTCCTGAGGAGGTTAGCGATGCGTCCTGGTTGAAAAACAGATAGGTAGGGTCGATTAAAATAATACATATTCTCCAAATTAGGGTCGCAAATTTGCCATTAAAAAAGAGTTAATTACACGATTGGTCCCTGTGCTTTTCCCATATTGCAATATTGGTCCTAACTTTTGAGAAATTACAAGTTTGGTCCCTACTGTTTATCAACTCGTAACACGATTGGTCCCTACCACCCCTGCTACCACCGTTGTCAAATTGAAGTAGAAGCATCAATTCGAAACTAGATATAGAGATGGAGCGATGATGATAAAGATAAGGAACAATCCAACCGAATACCACCACTACCACAAAAATGACACCTTCAACCACCACCACCACCACCCACCGAGTAATCGCCTTCACCACGCAGGAAAACTACGCCACCTATCTCTTCACCGTCATTCGCTGCAAGGTGGACACCCTCTGGTGCCCCACCATCTCCATCGCACCCATCACCATCACCAAATCCTCTCTCCTCCACTACATCTCATCCCCAAACCCCCAACTCCACCATTTCTCCGCCGGCGCCTTCACCTCCCGCACCGGCATGCCTTCTCCGACACCCTCTCCGCCCTCAAATCGCCACCCCTCCCCCCTCCGACGACCATTTCCAAATTTGGGCTCTAGGTAAAGACTCCGAACTCATCATCAAATCGTTCTTGATAAAATCTGCACCAACAGTG
This sequence comes from Flaveria floridana, assembly GCA_018326465.1. Taxonomy (NCBI): domain Eukaryota; kingdom Viridiplantae; phylum Streptophyta; class Magnoliopsida; order Asterales; family Asteraceae; genus Flaveria; species Flaveria floridana. The sequence continues at coordinate 9,514 of BJCO01370746.1, read as the reverse complement.
AAAGAATCAAGATTTTGGTCCCTGAAATTACGTCTCCGGCGGGGGTTGTGGCGGCGATAAGGTGGGGATTGATTTAAACTAGATATATGTAGAAGGGCCCCATATTTATTAATATATATATATATATATATATATATATATATAGTATATATAATATGTGTGTGTGTTTTTTTTAATTTTTGTCTTGTAGTTCAAGGGCATTTTGGTATTTTCACCTTCACTTAACCAAAAAACTTAATAGAAGTTAATATCAAGGACCAATAGTATTACGGTTTGTTAAACATTAAGGACCAAGCCTGTAATTTTTTAAAAGTTAAAATTAATATTGTAATATAGATAAAATATAGAAACCAATCATATAATTAATCTTAAAAAAACACCCAAGATGTGTCACACACACATCATACACTCTTTCTATGCCGTCATGTATGCCACGTCACATATTATTGGGCCCATGAGCTCTAGTCAAAATATCAACTTCCAACTGTACCTTCTGCAACTCTTCATTTCTCATAAAGCCATTATCAACCTTTAACCTCTCTCCTTCCTCTTCTTCACAAATCACAACCCCTAAATCAGCAATTCGTGTGTCAAATTCAAAAACCCACAAGCGAATTTGACCACATCACCCGTTTTCAACTCACCGATGAAGATGAAGATCCATTAGGGCTCAAATTGAACCTTGAAATTGGGTGCAGAGATGTCTGTCGCAGAGCTGAAAGAGAAGCACATGGCTGCAACGGAAACTTTGAATTCGCTCAGGGAACGGTTGAGGGAAAGACGGATTCAGCTTCTTGATACAGATGGTATGTTGAATTGGTGATTTTGGGTTTGAATATATGTTTGAAATGTAGTTAGATCTTTGTGGTTTTGTGATTGGGGTTTGTAGTGGCGAGTTATGCTAGAGCTCAGGGGAAGAGTCCGGTTGCTTTTGGACCCACGGATCTGGTTTGCTGTCGGATTTTGCAGGGGCACACTGGGAAGGTAAGTTTCAGTTGTATGTTAATTTTGATCTTGATGTGAATAACTGAATATTGTGAGAGTAGATTGTAGTTTATTATAATGCTTGTGTTCTTGTTGAATAGAGGAGGTGAAGGTAGGGATATGGATATGATAGTGGAAGAACATTGCCCTAGGTTGTTTTTATTTTTTATTTTTTTTAATTTGAATGGAGTTAGGAAATCTGGATCATTTGATGTGACTCGTTGACGTAATTTTAGCTATTTTCAATCGATTAGCTGAGATTAATCAGTAATTTATAATGTTTTTTAGCTATGATCAATTAATCAGCTGATATTACATTATTATGATCACTTTAGTGCTCATGGGTTATTGGTTTATGTTGTCAATTACTCAATTTGATTTGCTGAATTACTCTATGGTGCTATCATCCTGATATTTGGTGAGTTGGGATGTTAAGGTTGATTAGTTCTTAGGTAATATGTGAAGGTTTGCTGTGTTACATGAAGACTATAGTTCAGAAGTTTAAGGCATTTAAGAGATTTTTCTGAAGGTTGTGGATTCCACTTGTAGAACACCAAAACTTGTACCAATTCTGAGGGTACACTTTGTAAATCTACATTATCTTTAAGGCTGTTATAATGAAGTGGTCACATTTCTTGCTATGTGTGTATGTGGGGGGGGGGGGTTACATGTGTTGGCAAGTGTGCAACAGTTTGTGGGTCTTGTAATGATTAAAACCAGAAGATAAAGCCAGCATTTTCTCTGTGCAAGTGGCATCAGGAACTCAGAAGTGTAATCCTCCATTCCAGTTAGGAATGATAGGTAGTACCCTCATATTGGGGAAACAAAAAATTAAAGTAAAAAGATTCCTTGACTAGTGGCTACCTCCATTTGTAACCTTGTTTATGCTTGCAAGTTATGATATAATAAGTATATTATTATAATCTTGCGCTAAGCTGCTTTCCTTTCCATGAACGTGCCCGTTGCTTCATGAAGTTTTATAGTTTAATATATTTTAATTGTAGTAATTTCATTGGCATACCTCATATATTCTAGTTACGACATACGACCTACATTATAGTTCATTTGTTTACACTTCTACTTGTACAAATTATCTCTACCATTTTCTTTTTTGCTTATTCTGTGTGAAGTGATTTGTTTTTTTATCTCTGAAATGCTAATCTCAACATCAAAATCAAATATAGGTGTATTCATTGGATTGGACTCCTGAAAAAAATCGTATAGTTAGTGCATCCCAAGATGGAAGATTAATAGTTTGGAATGCTCTCACAAGTCAGAAAACACATTCCATTAAACTCCCATGCGCTTGGGTTATGACATGCGCCTTTTCCCCAAGCGGGCAGTCAGTTGCATGTGGTGGCCTTGATAGTGTATGTTCCATCTTCAATCTTAGCACTCCACTTGACAAAGATGGTAATTTACCAGTATCAAGAATGCTTAGCGGACACAAAGGTTATGTGTCATCTTGTCAGTACATTCCGGACGATGATACTCGCTTAATTACGGGTTCTGGCGATCAGACATGTGTATTATGGGATATTACTACAGGACTAAGGACATCTGTGTTTGGAGGGGAATATCAATCAGGGCATACTGCAGATGTTTTTAGGTATTTTGTTGATCTAAATATATCCTTTGAGCTTATAAGTCTTGGTTATTTGCTATCAGTGACATCTGGAATCTTTTTTGTTTCTGATTTATTGTATGGAAGATTTTTCATTTTTGTATGTTGCTGCAATGTTCCAATACTTTGAAACACCACATAGACGAGGCATGAATGCAAAAGGGTCACTTGTGGTATCAGTTTTGTCTTCTGGCTTTGAATAGGGAAAAAGAGTCATTATATAATAATATGTGAAAAGTTTAATCTCACTAGTTTGGTTGCTATAAAAAATGACTGAGTTTCCACTTTGCAACTACTTTTGCCAGTTGTGCAACTACTATTGCCAGTTGTTTAGTTTTATAAAATACTTGGCTTCTGCTGCTTATCTAGACGTGGCAATTTCGACTCATTTACTTGCCAACGGATCGATTTGGAATATGTTTTATTTTAAGTGGTCAAATGGGTAAAATAAAAAAAAGGTTAGCTGAAAAGGAAGCGTGTCGGAATTCACCTTAAGTGTATTTCTCATGTATGAAACCTCCTTAATCATTTTATTTCAAAAGTTATATATAATTTCTGTAATCATTTTTAGACAAAATAATTTATAAAAAAATAATTTAATTTTTAGACAACACAGCTGACCTAACCCCCACCAAAATTACTGTCTGATCTATTACTCTACGCACTCGTGGCTAAGCGCTGCATACTTTGCCATCTTCACTTTCTGGATCAGTGAGTTAACTTTTAAAATGTAGAAGATTGTTGTTCTTTATGTTGTTGTGTTGGTTGTTTCAGTGTGTCGATCAATGCGTCAAATTCAAAGGTGTTTGTCTCTGGGTCATGTGATGCAACTGCACGTCTTTGGGACACACGCGTGGCAAGTCGAGCAGTAAGAACGTTTTATGGTCACGAGGGGGATGTTAATTCTGTAAAGTTCTTTCCGGATGGAAATAGATTTGGAACCGGATCAGATGATGGTACTTGTAGGCTATTTGACATTAGAACCGGACACCAGCTCCAAGTGTATCCGCCACATCAGCAGCAGCAGAAGGGTACTAACAACACCCTCAATCCTAATGTGAATTCTATTGCTTTCTCCAAATCAGGTCGTCTGCTCTTTGCTAGCTACTCCAATGGTGATTGCTTTGTATGGGATACTCTATTGGCAGAGGTATTTTTTTATTATTTTTTTCACATCTTACCTATGGGACCCACAAGTAACAATGCTAAATGAAATAATCAGATAGGGTTAAAGGCTTGTATGCTACTCACTCTTGCATTTGAACTTCAGACAATATTTATGAGCGTAATTTTATGTATGGGCTATGGATCATGATCAGTTGAGTAACATGTCTGTATAATGTAGGTTGTTTTAAATCTTGGAACTCTCCAGAACTCACATGAGGCTCGCGTGAGCTGTCTGGGTCTGTCTGCTGATGGCAGTGCCTTGTGCACGGGTAGTTGGGATTCAAGTCTCAAGGTTAGCGCAATTTCTATCATTTCGTATTATCTGATGCATTTGTAGTCTGTGAATCGCATATTTAAAATATGATATTACATGTCTCGTGTATGTACATGATCCATTAAAGTTGATATTCACTTTGACCTGCTACAGTCAAGTAACTTATGCTTGTAGCAGGGTAATGCTTTGCTTATAGAATCAAGATTTCTTTTCTTATTATAAATGAACTTGAGATGTTTTAAACTACTCCCTCTAGAGTTAATGGTTTTGAATCTTAAGTCATTTACATATGATGAGTCGATTCTGGCTATGTTTATATCTAATGAGTCAAACAAATAATTAGCTAAAGGAACCAGGCAACGGGTCAAACAGGTCCATAGGCGCCAAAAGTGTGTATTTTTTTTTAACAGCAATACCTGATTTTGGGGTCACCTAAACTACTTTTAACTAGGTTTGAAGTTAGGTGATCTCCAAAGAGTACTTGACTTTTAAAACTAGGCTACCAACCCAGTGGCGCCAAAAGTGTATATTTGATGCATTAAACCTCTTACAAGATAATTTTATTTAAGAAGTTGTGTTATTATTAAAACAATCTTTTTTGTGCTTTCACATCTGAAACCTGAATTATTCATAAAGATTTAAAAAATTTGGAGGGAAAGTGTTTTCAAGTCAACCGGACCTCATGTGACACATACCATAAAGTACCTGCCCTTCCAGTTCCTCCTGTTTGACCACATTTAGTTCCCATCATCCCATGAACTTAACAATTGCTTTTCAGTGAAATTCCTATTTACAGTTACATATTTGACCATTATTATCAGTTTGTCATTACTATATTTTCATGTTTTTCGACTATGATCAATGAGTGGTATCTTTTTTCTTGTTATTGAAGGACGTATTAGACTTTTGGTCAAAGTCAAATCACATTTATAGAATCATACATCACATCTGGCATCGCAATTTCAAATTTGGAAACGCAGAAATTCTAAAACATTTTCATTTCTTTTTTATACAGATTTGGGCTTTCGGAGGGCATAGGACTGTGATATGAATATCTAAGAACACGTTGTGGTAAGTTGGTAACTAGTGACTCTGATTTGCATCTTTCTTGACACATGTTTGTTAACCTTGTGGAATGAACATAAACTAGTTGAGGTACATTAAATAGTAAATATTGTCTTTTGCTTCACAAAGTTGAAGATTATTAATGTTACTGTGGCACAAGTATTTTGTTTTGAATGGTGGTGTCTGAGTCAGAGAGAAATTGAGAGATACTTTTGTATTGTGCAAAGAGTCATGATAGGTTACAGTTACATTTAGTGACTGTTCACTAATACTCATGAATGTCTAAACGGTTACAACAGGTGACTATTGGCTTTTGTGATTGTTTAAATAGATGCTAGTGATAGCAGTTTATGATGATGTGATTTTTCAAAGTGTTTTGTGTCTTCAGGTTAGAGTTGATGCTTTAAACACAAATATATATGTGAATTCAGGTGCATCATTTTCAACTTTCCAACCCGAATCTAACGACTTATAAGGCGAACGAACATACTTTAGAATTCTCAACGGTGTATTGGACCCTCTTTATGCATATGCACGCTTCACAAAGTTCAAGAAAGTATAGACCACGTGAAATCGGTAATATTATGCCAGAAACCTCACGTTCTAAGCGTAGCTCTGTTAAGTACTATCCGGCAAAACCACATACCTTCACCCTCCACCTGTTTGATATAATGCCCGAAAGAAAATTTATGTTGTTTGCAGCGACAGGTATGATACAAAGACACTTGGTATCACGTCTACGGGTGAATAGGCAGCTGCCTACCATTTTTGCATATATCCAATTGTTCTTTTTCGTTTCTTTTTTTCGTCCTGTGTCTCCCTCCTGATCATTCAAGGGTATCGGTTCTTCGGCCGTATGTCTTGAGATTTGCTAGATGACATGCCATATTCGCCACCAGAGAATTCTTGGCTTCACATGCTCCCTGACCTGTAACTTCTGTTACTTTCGTTGTGTGAATGCATATAATAATCGGAGATTCCATCACTCGTGTTGTGCATTGCATTTGCTTTCTTATTTGTCGTGTTCAAGTCATCAAACAACACATCACCTTCTAATGCACGCACAATCTGTCATGTTTCAGTATTTGAAATGTATAGAGGTCATGTGGCATATCTGAAAGTGACTTATTTGATGTGAAATAATCAAATCAAAGACCTTGCTCATTTTAGGGTGTTGCTTGGCAGCATGCCGTAGGCAAGCAGCTGCACATGCTACCATACGATGCATCTGTCTTTGTATAGTCACCCTTCAAGCGTGGATCTACCATTTCGTCAAAACTTCCTCCATCTAGTGCTTGCATTAGTGTAGGTGCAGCCTGCAAGGAAGGGTATGATTATCAACAACTAATAACAATGAAATGAATGCATACACAATGATCAATGATTTTACCCAATCGATCAAACTTTCGTCATCATTGTCTACGTCCACAGCTCTTCTTCCCGTGATTAGTTCCAAGAGCACAATGCCAAAGGAAAAGACATCTGATTTCTCTGTTAGCTTACCGGTGGATGCATATTCAGGTGCAAGGTACCTATACATTTATATGTCCATTGTTGATTTCAATATGTTTTTTTAATTAGATGCAATTTTGCTAGTACTAGTAAGTTTACGTGCCCAAATGTTCCCATTATTCGTGTTGAGACATGAGTGCTATCCTCTGCTAAAAGTTTTGCTAAGCCAAAATCAGCCACCTGATTGATTTAGAAGCGTTTTAGCAAACACTAGCATCATTGTTTCATCCTTATGGTTTTGAATTAGCTTGATTAGGTATGATATAAGTACCTTGGCCTCGTAGTGATTATCGAGTAGGATGTTTGCAGCCTTGATGTCTCTATGGATAACACGAGGAACACCTGCATTTCATGTTGCATTTTTCCTTTTACGTGTTGAACAAGTAAATTAAAAATTATCTTAACGGAAAAGGTCAAACAAGTCAACTTCATTTGGTCAAATGGTTCATCCAAAATCATTTTTATTAAAAAACTAAGTTATTAGTAACATAATATACATCTTAAAGTTTTTGAAAAAAAAAAGTGTTTATTACTCATTTTGACCTGAATTCACTTTGGTGCATATGATTCGTTTAGTTTGACACCTTCTGTTATCCTAAATGACAAAAAGGAAGAGTCTTACAATCTTCATGAAGGTAAGCGAAGCCTTTGGCCGCTCCTAAAGCAATTTTTAATCTCGTTGAGCAGTCTAGAACTGAGCGAGGGCCTAAAGATTACACCATGAGCAACAAATATATATACCAACAATAATCATGAATAAATTATAAGAAATACACCATAATCGATTTAGGGTTTAGTACATACAATGAAGATGGTATTCAAGAGTATGATTTGGAACAAACTCGTAAACCAACATTCTATTTTCACCCTCGATACAATATCCAACAAGAGACACAAGATGACGATGATGCACACGACTAATAATTTCAACCTCAGCATGAAACTCACGTTCACCTTGACCACTACCGGCTCTAAGGCTCTTTACAGCTACTTCCATTCCATTAGGGAACACACCTTTATAAACATAACCGAATCCACCATGACCTAAAATCAAAGACCTATCAAACCCGTGTGTGGCTATGCCTAACTCATTGTATGTAAAACTGCCTGTGCTAAACCCCATGGCTAAATCTGGGTGTGGACATGGTAACGGGGTCCGATGAGGTCCTGACAAACCCATTTCACTGCTAGCTATTGTGGATGATTCGAAACTTGAACCACTTGCGGTTGTTGGAGGCATTTTCAGAAGGATGACGCTCGATTGTGGTTGTTGTTTCGAAACTTGTTCATTTCAAACCACAAAAGTTAGAATATAACCATAACTAACATAATCTCATATGCCATGAAACTAAAAATTGTGATTAAATTAGTACTTTTAATTTTGTGATTTTTCTTCCTTCGACTACAACAACAGCAACAGCACATGCAGATTACGACGAGAAGTAGTAACAATGTCGCTCCTGCGATTGCACCTACTAGGATGGCTTCATCGCGCGAGTCATCACCCCCAAGTGATTTTTCAGGTAAAAAGGGTAACCATTTATGTAACCGTGGGATTTTTGTTCAATTTGATGAATCTTGATGATTAGGCTTATGATTTTCTTTTTTATTTTTGTCTGAAGATGGCGATTTCTTGTTGTCACCCGAATTCTTGGATGAGGGTGATGACATATCGCGATCTTACACAGAACGGCAGGGTAACCCCACCGCTCCTCCAGAACTTAATCCTGAACATCATGAACCAAATGTTGCAAATATAATTTCAAAAGTATATATACATATGTATGTGTATGTATGCATATGTTGTTATCTTATATTGAAAGAGGTACCTGTAGGAGAAGGCAGGGTTAATTTTGAAAGAAATAAGAGAAAAGATACGTTGTACCAAACAAAAAAAATAAAGGGTCGAGTAACCTCGTACAGTTCCTAATATTTAGGAACCTTAAAGCATGTTTTTCTATTCTCACCATGAAGATTGACTATTATTAGTCATTTTGCCGATGGTGTTTGTTTTGTTGACTAGGTTGACCTATGGATTTTCAAACTATATTACTTAAAGTTTGAAGAATTTGGTGATCAATGATAAAAACAGAACTAACATAACAAATCCCTTATAAGTATTTAAGTTAAGAGTACTAAAAAGCTTGAATATGAATATGATTCTATGTATAATGTATCGTGCTTGTAACCAGCATAGTATGCATCTTCAATATAAAGAGTGCATATCTTTGTCAGAAGAGATTGTAAAATGTGTGTTAGGTGATGAGTCACGACTACAGTTTTTACGTACGGGTTAAAAACAAGTTGATGCTCGACCAGAATCAATTGATTACATGTAAGCATATATTCATAATTTAAATTACAATATGAAGCTGATTCAAGACTTGCTTGAAATAACCGGTTAAACAACAATAAAACTAATAATAAAACTAATAATCTTCACCGACAGACGAATTCGCAGGTGATGGTGGTTATGAATAGAAATCTGTTGGTGATACTTCGTCAAAAATAAGTGTTAGATCATGGCACCATCTCACTTGAGTCACTGCTGATGTTCCGTATGTATGTGCATGGCAATGCACATTAATATTCTACATGGTTTATTAAGTTTACATGGCTTGTTTTATTTTTATTTAATTTGCATGAAGTTAGTGGGTAGTTATGTTGTCCTTTAGTGAGTAGTAGTGGGTAGCAAGAACACGCAGTAGTGGAGCAGTTTATTTTCTTAGCTTTATTATGTATTTGTAATTCACAATTTTTTTACGTGAGTTCAAGAAATACAAAAACGGAGAAGCAGCCTTCTTCAAAACAGTGTGTGTTTGTGTGTATTCTTTCTACCTATCTTGTTGTTGAAGACCACTTTTGTGTATCAAAGTGGTATCAGAGCA
>BJCO01370745.1:0-12682 GCA_018326465.1 Flaveria floridana | reverse complement strand
GGGGGGGGGGGGGGGGGGGGGGGGTACTGCTCAAACTATTCAGGGCACACGCCTTTATAAAGAAAAGAAAGTAAACTCAATAAATTATCATTTCATACTGGTGAAAAATAATGATAACTTCAAAGAGTAATAAAAAAGATATTCATCACACATTGCAGGAAGAAAGTGATGCTAAATTAAAGAAAATGTTTATAAACAAGCACCTTCATTCCACGTTGTTATGACAGTTGTATCAAATAAAATGCTTTTAGATCCTTAAAACTTTTTAAAATCTTTTAAGTTTTAAGGGACATTTAACCTTTCGTATTTATAGCTGGTCGTACCCTCATAAAATCCTTCTCATAGCAGAGTTTTAGGTAGGGTCTGAGGAGGCTAGGATGGAGAAATATGCTTTATCCTGGAGGATAGAAAGGCCATTCCCGTTGAACCTAGAAGTCCAAAAATTGACATGTCAAGTTTTATTAGGAATCAAGCGGCGCAACAGAACCGACACACGAAACACGCACAAGCGAATATCACGCAGAAGAAACAGAACAATAAACGACACAAGGATTTAACGTGGTTCGGTCAGTGTGACCTACGTCCACGGGCTGCAACTAGGGTTTTCTTTATTTGCTCAGTACAAAAGATTACAATACATGACATGGGTATATATAGATACTAATTAGGGTTAACTATTTAATTAACAAGAAAACTAAACGTGGGCCCAAGCCCAAAGCCTTCACAAACCCAACAAGTTTAGTATCCATGGTTAGTAAAACGGAACACTTTAAATATAAATATACTGTTGTCAATCACTGGTCTTATTATGGTGCATGAATGCATGGAGGTGTGGTAGTGGGTTTATTGTTAGTTGATTATTTAAAACTGAGGACATATCCGGAAATGAGAGACAATAGAGAAAGAAGAGAGACGATTCAAAAACAAGATATTTTGGTTATATCTGATCGGTTATTAGTGTTTTATAGTTGGTTAATCACTTCATCAATCATGTATGTTTTTATAAACTATAAGGTTTTGTTTATAATGGTCAAATGTTTTGGATCTTGTAGGTCAACTCTTTTATTCATTGCTTTGTTGGAGTTCAAAAGATCACATCATTATATGACTTGGAGATGGCAATCTGTGAAAGTGAAGGACTTAAGAGCTTTGAAGAACTTGAACTAGGACCTATTTTGAAGCATCCACTAGTTGTACATTATTTTTCTATAGGATCTGAAGTTACAGAAATCTGCAAAATTACAAGTGAACAAATTGTTGCTTACCTCAGCATACTCCCTCGCGTAAAAAGAAAAACCACGGTTGATGACTTGTTGGATTTTGTAGCAAAGAAAAGGAAAATAAGCCGAGTAAATTTATGCATAAGAATTCAAAGTCTTGGGTATGTATTTTATAGTTCTTTAATTTGCATGGTCACTGGTTTAGTTAAAAGTGATTTGTTTAAATAGTGAATGCGGTTTTATCAATGATAACTACATAAATCACATAATATACAACGCTAACTAATTTTATAAAATTAGCGTATATCTTATATGATAGATAAGTTGATATTGTAATGATTTCACTAGCCAATTTGCTACTTCTTTGTGTGTGACTCTTAAGCATGCTTATTTTTCTTGACTTGTGCAGACTACTACGAAGTTATTTATATTCAAAGACATGCATTTATTGTTTTTTTTCTCCTCATGTACATTTATAGTATGCACATTGGATATATCATTCGTGGAAGGCGATCTGAAGGCGCTATTTTAAAGAAGATTAATGAAGGATTAGATGTAAAGTCGATTCTTGGTGGCAACGAGGACGATTTAAATGCTGTAAAAGATGATGAAAATGACGAAAACGATAAAACTAACGATGTACCAGATTCTAACATTTTTTCATCTCAAAATATAACTGCATCTGACACTTCAGCAGCTGCACATACGCCACAAGTTTGGCTGGATACTGAAAATGAAAGATGCAGTGATTGTGTTGCTCCACTTGAAGGGGAACAAGGATGCAAAGTTAAAATATCTGAAATTAAATTTTGCACGAAATACACAATTCATAAAACACCCAAATTATGGATGATTGGGATCAAGTTTAAACCAGAATTTCAAAGCGTTGATGTGGAAACTGGATTTATAGACGATAATGCAATTGATGGGCATACATGGAGGTTCATTAAGGTATGGAAAGACCCATGTGACAAAGGAGAGAATGTAGTTGAGGTATGTCATAGCTCTTTGTGATTTTACATTGTATATGAGTTCATCAAGATCACAAAGACATACAAAACTTAATAGACTTTTAATAATTTTTAAAATATATTTCTCTTTCACTTTTCTCTTTTTATGATCTTAATTAAAGAACACCACATTTATGAAAAAAGAACTCTTTTTTTTTCTCTCATTTATCTGTCTCGATCCCGAAAGTTGAGTGGCTTGAAAGCTACCTTTGATTCTTGGGTTTGTTTTAGTTTTTTGTCAAACAAAGTAAATTACTTAATATTTTTTACTTATCAGCGCTATAACTTCTACTTTTAACTAGTCCATACGTGGCAATTCCTGATACGTGATGAGTTATTTTCACTCTCACGTATTATTTTTTTTTTTTTTTAGTGAAATCTTTGCATTGACATCTTCATCACCCTTATATTGTATGTTACACTAGTATTGTGTGCTAACTGGTATTGCTTGCTTGTAGATATTTGGCAGGATGCTTGATTTTTATAATCGTCAAATGAAGCCAAAGAAGAAAACTAAAGCTCTAAATGCAATGATTAATTCATATCCTCATGTTGGATTGCTAAATGTTGCTGTAAGTTAACTATGGTTTTTTTCTTACAGTTATTCATGTCAATGTTTTACTTAAAAGTCTTAATTTATGAGCACTGCTTTAATTTGCATTTTTTGAATACAAGTACCTTTTATTTTGTTACAGATTGCATCTATAAAGTTTGGTTTGTGGGACCGCGTGAGTTCTTTTTCTCAAGCAAATAGTGAAGAGGTAGCAGTAAATACATGTGCTGCTGATGTTAACACATATTTCGTGCCAACTGAAAAGAACACATTAGTTGCTGATAAGCATGTTTTGGAGAGTAATGTTGGTAATTACACGCCTTGTTTGCTATCTATTCGAAATATTCTTGTCCCTTATGAGGCCTATTTCTTTATTTTTCTTTTTTGGTTTCAAATGGGATGTTTAAGTTTGAGTAAACTGATTATAATCAGTTTTGAGTCTTTGGTACAACTCAACAGGATTGTGTGGTTTTGCCAATAATATTCTTTACAGGGCTATGGTTTATTGATAAGGACACTGGTTTTTGAAAGAAAGCTTAAGTGACCAAACAAGCTCCGACTTTAAACACTCGTGTGTCATCTTTATCAAGTCACAGTTATTACCATTTAATAATTGTGTGCTGTAATTTTTTGATGTTATTAGAGAAACATGAACTGGTGTCTCAATATAGCCACATATGATGGATCTTTTTTCTGTTTTCAGAATGTCAGCTGATTATTATGAACATTAAGAGTTTACTTTTGTTCTGTTTACTTCACAGGGATTGCTTTTGAAGACGTTTTGAAATATGTCAAGGCATATTTTGTGTCTCATGATGATGTTTTAGACAGTACAACTTCTTATCCAAAAAAGCAAATGATCTTTCTAAGGGAGATCTGCAAGCTAGAATGTTCTTTAACTCGACATTTTTCTGTTAATAACATTGAAACTCTTGGTTTTGGAGATATTTTCACGTTATTAGCAGAACATATTTCTGTACTACCTACTTCATGGCAAAAATGCTTCACAGTTATTGAAAAACCTGAGAAGCCGTTGGTTAAAGTTTGCATGAGTCAACATTATCTGCGTGAATTATTATCACAAGCTGCTAATAGCTTAGGGGAAAATGAAACCTTAAGCAAGTTAATGGTGTCTGAGTTATTAAGAATGCAATTTCCTTCTGCTGGTCTTACAATACTAGAAGATGATTTTACAGAAGATATTTTGATTGATATGAGCAAGAATGGTGATAATATGAACTCAAATACTGTTTTATATTCCTCAACTTTAACTGATTGCAGGGCAGAAAAGGTTGTCTTGGATACTTGTGTCTGCACATATGATGCAATTGAATTGTTACTTATGGCTCCAATGTTGGTAGATTTGACTTCATGGGCATGTTGGGATTATAAGTTTGCACCTTCTTTAGGTCCTCTCGTAGGGTGGTTATTAAGTTGTGTAACTACCAATGAGTTACTTTGCTTAGTAACAAAAGATGGAAAAGTTATACGGATTGATCATTTAGCAACCGTTGATTCGTTTCTAGAAGCTTTTCTTCATGGGTCTTCCTTTGAAACAGCTTTAAAGCTTGTATCTTTGATTTCCTTATATGGTGGTGAACGGAAAGTACCATTATCTCTTTTAAAATGTCATGCAAAAAATGGTTTTGAAATTATGTTGAAGTCTTCTTCAAAGGCTGCTTCAAGATTTGTTCTTGACTGTCTTGGATACTTACCAAAAGAGTTCAGAAGTTTTGCAGGAGAACTCTTAATTTCCGTTTTTCGTTCAGTTATTAAAGATGCTCATATGGGGATATTGAGTGAATGCAAAAGTGAAAAGGATCATTTGATTATTAATGAACTTGGATTATTGCTTGGCATAGTGGAATGGTTTGATGTCCGTTGTTCATTTTTATCTGAATCCAAAGAATCAGTTGAAAACAAAATATCAGTTTCAGAAAATAAAGCCACTCTGTCTCTTGAACTCAATCAATCTAGCTTGATGACTCATGGCATGCATAGTGATGATGACAGTTGCATTCAGCCACTTTTAGACTCAGAGAGAGAAAAAAATGCAGCAAGTATCATTGAGTCTATCAGAATTCAAGAATTTGGTTTAGATCCTAATATTGCAATCACAGACGATAGCATTTTAAAGAAGCAACATGCTCGTTTAGGAAGAGCACTTTATTGTCTTTCACAAGAGTTATATTCTCAAGACTCTCATTTTCTTCTCGAGCTTGTAAGTTCGAAGTTTACTATTTCACGTGATCATCTTTTTTCTTCCAAAAATGACATGCTTTTTGTACTTTTTTTTTGTAGGTTCAGAATGCTGATGATAATTCTTATCCAACAAATGTGGAGCCCACGCTGACATTCATTCTACAGGAGAATACTATTGTTGTTTTGAATAATGAATTTGGTTTTTCTACTGAGAACATTAGAGCACTTTGTGATGTTGGGAATTCTACCAAGAAAGCATCTAGTGCCGGGTACATTGGCAAGAAAGGCATTGGATTCAAATCAGTTTTTCGGGTATTTTTTAAATTTCTGTCTGTTTTTGAGGAAATAGACATAGTACACTTTCAGTCTAGTTTTTATATTAGTTAACCAACATTATATTAGGTAACCAACATTCTTTTGGCGGCCTGAAAAAACCATCAAATTTTTAAAACATCAAACGTAATCAGACTCGTTAACCGTGACATGACAGTAACTTTTGGCCACATTTAACTTTTTCTAACATGGCATGTATGTGGGTGCTGATGTGGCACCTGAACATCAGCTATTGAAGTATTTGAAGCTTTGATAGTTTTTTCTTACTTGAAAAAGTTGGTTACCAAAATTAATCAGACATGAAGTGGGTTGGTTTTTTAAGTCTTGACAGACTTCCAACCTTGAATTTATGTAGTTGTTCATGTTTTTGCTATGGATAATGAAATCGATAGAAGCTAATGTTTAAACTGCATGATGATTGGAGCCAAATCTTTGATATTAACCAACTAATGATCTATGATCTGCTGAAGCATCACTTTGATCACTGTGCAGGTTACCGATGCCCCAGAAGTTCATTCTAATGGATTTCATATCAAGTTTGACTTAACTGAGGGTCAAATTGGTTTTGTTTTGCCAACAATTGTGCCTCCTTGTGACATCAATTTCTTCACAAACCTGGTTTCAGTGAACACAACTGATCAAATGAATACACACCATTACAATACGTGCCTTGTGCTTCCCTTGAAGTCAACATCAAAGCTAACAGAAACTTCTACTGTAGACAGCATCAGTTCTTTGTTTTCAGATCTTCATCCATCTTTATTACTTTTTCTTCATCGTCTTCGGTGTATCAAATTCAGAAATATGCTTACCGATTCATTCATCATCATGAGGAAAGAGATAGCCGAAAATGGTTTAACTAATGTTTCAATTGGGAATGAAACTTTGACTTGGTTTGTTGACTCTCGGAAATTGCAGGCTAATGGTATTCGTAAAGATGTAAACTTCACTGAAATTTCAATTGCTATGGCTCTTGAAGTTCTAGAAAATGGAAGTTACATTCCAAAGTTAGATCAACAATATGTTTTTGCATTTCTTCCTCTTAGAACATATGGTTTAAAATTTATAATCCAAGGTGATTTTATTCTTCCTTCTTCAAGGGAAGAAGTTGACAGCGATAGTCCATGGAACCAATGGTTGTTATCTGAGTTTCCAAGTTTGTTTGTTAGTGCCGAGGGATCTTTCTGTAGCCTTTCTGGTTTTAACAACTGTCTTGGAAAGGCCATTTCCGTCTTTTTGAGCTATGTTCCTCTTGTTGGCGAAGTGCATGGATTTTTTGCTCAACTTCCCAGAATGATCATATCAAAGCTGTGCACAGCTAACTGTTTGCTTTTAGATGGGGGAAACGACAAATGGGTCCCACCCTGTCAGGTTTTAAGAAACTGGAATGAGCAGGCTCGAACCCTTTTGCCTGATAGTTTGATTCACAAGCACCTTGGTCTTGGGTATTTAAATAAGGAAATAGTTATATCTGATACACTCGCACGGGCTTTGGGTATAGAGAATTACGGGCCTAAAATTTTGGTTAGGATGTTGTCTTCTTTATGCCATACAAAAGAAGGTTTAACATCAATGGGAGTTATTTGGCTATCATCTTGGCTTAATGAGTTATACTTAATGTCCCTTCAGAATTCTGATGATTTTAAAGTTGGCTCTGATGTTATGATTACCCTAACAAAAACACCCTTCATTCCTCTTCTAGACGGGTCTTATAGCGCAATTAATGAAGGTCTGATTTGGATGAATTTAGATGGTTCATGGAACAATCTAGAAGCTTCTACAAGATTGTTTTCCGATCTTCGAATTGTTAATCCTGCACTTTTCGATGGTTCAGTCACCGAGAATTTAATTCAAATGCTTTCCAAAGTTGGTGTTCAACGCTTATCTGCACATCAAGTGGTAAAAGCACATGTCCTGCCAGCTATTTGTGACAAAAGGAATTTAGTCAGTAAAGATCTCATGATAGAATATTTGTCGTTTATAATGGCTCACCTACATTGTCCTTGCTCAGATTGTCTTACAGACAGGGAACACATAATCTCAGAGGTCTATAGTAAAGCTTTCATCTTGACAAATCATGGCTTTGTTTTACCTTCTGAGGTTGCAATCCATTTCAGTTATGCTTTTGGGAATCATATCATTATCAGTAGGCTGATTGGTGGCATTGATATAAAATGGTATGAGGTTGATAAAATTTATTTAAAGTATAGTTCAACGCAAAGCTGGAGGAAATTTTTGATGGAAGTTGGAGTCACGGACTTTGTGCAAACCATTCGAGTTGAAAAAATTGTTCCTATCGGTGGTCAGTTTTTTCTCACAAATACGATGTGGGAGAAAGTGATTATTCCACCTGGATCAACTGTTAGTGATTGGGAGTCCCGAGAGTTGGTTGATTTGTTAGCGAAAGTGTCATTAAGGGGTGATCATGAAAAATGCAAGTATTTGTTGGAGATATTTGATGAATTATGGGATGATTATTATAGTGATAAAGCCGAAGCTTTTTGCTATACAGGTGAAGAAATTATGCCTTTCAAGTCTTCACTAGTAAGTGCTCTTAATGATGCTAAATGGGTGGTTTCAAGTTTGGGTGACGGACTTTATTATCCCAAAGGTTTGTTTCACTATTGTGAGGCGGTGTGCCTTATTTTTGGTGATAATGCTCCTTATGCCGTTCCAAAGGTCAAAATGCATACCCCTTTTAACTTTTCTAACCTTTTTGTTATCTATAAAACTTCAGTATTTTCACATCACAGATATTTTTGTATATGCAACAGATTCGAAATGCAAAATTGGTGACTAGCATGGGTTTCAAGATTATTGTTACTGTTCATGATGCTTTATCTGTTCTTGAAGTCTGGAAAAGATCTGCTACATCTTTCAATGCAAGGTGTTTGTTTATTGGATTTATATATGTTTTATATTTTGAATGTCAGTTTTGTTTCTATCTCAAATCCAAATGCAGCTAGAAGGGGAACATGCCAAGTTGGTTGAGCTGGTTAAAACTTAAAAGTCACTCATAGTTTATTTTTTACGCTTACCTATTAGATCTTTTTGTTTTCGAAAATATATTGTTTTTTTGTGGTAATTTTTGGCATTTTAGTCGTGATCAACGTATCAATTTTATATAAAATTAATTTATCCCATTTATCGGATGTTATGTTTTACATATCTTTTAGGTAGGACTTTTGATCTATATAACAAAGAAGTTGCTTGGGATTATGTTTTTTTTAACAAGCTGATTGGCTTGTGCAAGTTATAAGTTGCTCAAACTTTTTTAGGCATTAAAATCAGTTTGTTCAAAGATTTTGAGTTTTATTGTAAAAGTTTTTTTTTAATTGTAAAGAACCATGATATATTTAAAAAAAAGTGGTAAGAAAATGACTAAATGTTTTCCTGGGTCTACCTGGTCAGACCTTAACTGGTTTGTACCAAATATACCCATTTCAACCTGGATTGTTACCCAACTCGTTCATCTTGCCATCTCTACTAAATCTATAGTACTTTTAGTCCTCTACCATTAATCATTTCTGACATATGGCTTTTCATACCAGCATATCACAGATGTCCAGTTTCTACTCGTTCATATGGAAAGAATTGGTTTCTTCAGATAAGAAAGGCATTGCAAGTTTTTGCAGTGAACAGTTTATATTTGTTCCATCATCTTCAGTTTCTTCAAGTGAAGTTGTATCTGGTGTGCTTTTATCTCCACAGGAAGTCTATTGGCATGATAATATGATAAATACTGAATGTGGACAAAGCAAAATGTTAAGCAATTTATATCCAGGTTTTCATGATTTTTTTGTTAATGAATGTGGAGTAAAGGAGAACCCACCACTTCTAGATTACCTTGCGTTTTTACGCCATTTTTCAACTGTAAATACTCCATTGGAGGCGGCCAAAAAGGTAAGATTAAATCACGTTAATGTTTGACGTAAAGGTGGTAAATGGGAAGGTTGGGTCGCGGGTCAAAATGGGTCTAGTAGGGTTATGTTGACTGAAAACACTCATGTTCGTATTTCTGAAAAAAGTTATAATATATGGGTCTTGATAATGACACCCAAAGGACTGTTTTTATGCTTAAGTGGTGGTACTTTGACCATTAGTTATCAACCAGCCAAAACTCCTAACCATAAAATACCAACGTTGAAAGCCTAAAAACATTTATGGGTTGTCGTTGTCAGAACCCATCAATAAATAATCAGGTAAACTATAAATATGTCCCTTTGGGCGTCTCTACTTTTAGAAAATTTCTCAGTTACAGTCTCTTAAGTAAAGTGACCAAAATATCCCCAATTTTCATTATTCTTTCTCTCTTTTTGACCCAAATTCATAATCACAGATAAATAAAGAGATTTCAGTCATTTTACTTAAATGATGAGGTATCGAGTTTAACACAAAGTTCTTAAAATAGGGACATCCAATGTAGTAATTGTAAGTTTAAAGACAAAATCTGTAAATTTCACTAAATCATAGGGATGGTTTCTATAGTTTACACTAAATAATAAGTGTGCAAGTTATTATCTCAAAAGTTTTCACAATGGCATTGTCTCAGATTCAATTTTGATTTTGACAGGTTTTTGATGTTTTTGTAATGTGGAATGATGGACTTATATCTGGGGCTTTGAGCTCTGATGATGTGGAAATGTTGAAAAGAAATCTTGAAGATAAGAATACGAAGGTGCTTCCAACCTCACAAAATAAATGGGTTTCATTATATTCATCATTTGGGCTCGTTTGTTGGTGTGATGATGAAAAACTTGCTGATGAATTTGAGAAGTTGAATAATATCAACTTTTTCTTTTTATGTGATTTTACTGATGAAGAAAAAAAGATGCTTGACAGGAAGGTTTCTTTTCTTATGAAAAATCTTGGAATCCCTGCTCTTTCAGAGGTTGTCACTCTTTCTCGCGTATTCTTTGGTTTAGATTACGAGTAATCATATTGGTTTATTTATTTCTAACAGCTTAAATGACTTGAAAGGAGCCCAAATAAACATGATTTTTATAATTGTACCTGACACGTACTAAATGTTTAGGAAAAGTATTTTATGTGAACCTGACCCATTTAAAGTGCCTATTTTACCCTTTATCCAACCCGTTTGGCATGACCTCTTTGCCACCCCTAAAGTTTGTTGTAAAAAAGTTTTTTGTTAACAACAAAACACCTGGGCACTTGCTAAACTTACATTTGTGTGCATCTTTATTAGGGTAGATGTTATTAGGTGTAAAAAACTTACGATCTGTTGCAGATTGTTACTCGTGAAGCAATCTATTATGGGCCAGTAGACAGTAGCTATGAAACTTCATTGGTGAACTGGGTTCTTCCTTATGCTCAACGTTACATCTCTAACACGTATCCTGAGAGATATCTTCAACTCAAGCTGTCTGGATTTGAAAAAATTAATCGCTTGGAAATTGTTGTTGTTGAAATGTTGTATTATAATAATGTTATAAGGAGGTCGAATTTGGCGTCAAAGAAGAGACATAGTTGTAGCTGCCTTCTTCAGGTATCATGCTTTTTATATGTGCATGCTAACTATACGTTAACCACGCTTGTGTAATACTTATAGTAGACAGAATGGATATTATTTGCGCTGGAAATAATTATTTGTTTTTGGTGGTCAAACATGAAAATTTAAATTTCGAGTTTGAACTAATCTGTTTTTATATTGATACTTACAGGATGAGATCTTGTATGCAACTTGTGACTCAGATTCTCATTCGATATTCATGGAGCTTTCTCGTTTTCTGATCAACGGGATTCCTGAACTGCATTTGGCAAATTTTCTGCACTTGCTTACAACTATGACTGAATCAGGTTCCACCAAGGAACAAATAGAAACTTTCATCTTAAATAGCCAGAAGGTGCCAAAACTATCAGATGAAGAACCAGTATGGTCAATTCAATTTAAAGGGATCATGTCATTGAGTACGATGTCATCAGCAACAAAACACATCACTAAGAAAACCACTAAGCCCCGTTCAGGTTCTCAAAGTAACAGAAACTGGCCACCAGCCGATTGGCAAACTGCCCCTAAATTCATCTCCTCATGTGTGAATGATTCAAAGATGCAAGGTGGTGTTAAGCAAACTGATCAAAATGTACCAAGTACAAATGAGGTGGTAATTCAAGAAGCTTCTACAAGTTTGAACCATGAGGGTCATGAGGAAACCAATGCAGTTGACTTGGTTGATGTTGAAGATAGTTTGGTTGAACAAGATGTTTCTTTGGGTTTTAGTCAGAAGAACCAACTTTCTCATGGCTCGGTCAACGTGGAACAAGCGTCTCTTACAGGGAGACGAGGTGAGGAACTGGCATTTAACTACTATAAAAACATGGGCATCAAAGTTGTGAATTGGGTTAATGAAGCTATTGAAACTGGGCTACCATATGATATTGAAGTTTGTGATGATAACAATCGAAAGGAGTACATCGAAGTCAAAACAACTGACTCTGAAACAAAGGACTGGTTTGAAATATCATTTAGAGAGTGGCAGTTTGCAGTTAAGAAAGGTGAATTTTATAGCATAGCTCGTGTGGTTTTGTTAGGCGATAAAACAGCTCGAGTCACTGTATTTAAGAATCCAGCTAGGCTTTGTCAGCTCGGTCAACTAAAACTGGCTATTCTGATGGCAGAGAAGCAAGGGTGAGTTTGTTTTCTACTGATATTTATATAAACACTGTATTCTTGCATGTTTTGTGCATTAAGTGTGTTATCTATGATGCTCTGGTGTCTTATTTTGTACACTGCACAAAGATGTTTGACTAGGTTTGAAACAATATCTATGGTTGTCTCTTGTGACTTTTTAACTATGTTTAGTTATCCTGTATATGATTTTCTGTTTGTTTTTTCAACTACTCTTTTTTTATTAACAAACTTGATATATATGCCATTGTTTAACCATCTTGAAATGTAGATGTATATAATTACTATTTTCACTTTACGGTTTTTTCTTTAATAACATAGTAACTACCTACACCACCATAGTTTATCATCTTGAAATATAGTATTAATACTATTTTGTTGTGGTGATTAAATCGACGAAGTTTGTGTGTAACAAGTATAGAAATAAGTCTTATGTTACTCAAGGTCATTCCAGGAAAAAACGACCCGTTATATAGAATCAACTTAGTAATTGTTGGTCGACTTTATTTACGTAAGCGGGGGGCAGAGAAACATAACTAAAGTAATTGTTGATGAAGATGTGCATCTCCATTGATCTCCATTGAGGAGGTAGCAACACATCTTCGCATCATGATTGTGTTCATTTGATACAAACCCATGATATCCAACAAGTCCCAAGATTCAAAGCTTAGTTGTATAAAGGTATTATTAACTATCGAATACAATATATATATATATA
>BJCO01370744.1:0-13390 GCA_018326465.1 Flaveria floridana | reverse complement strand
TGGTTTTCGTTACCGAGTCGGGGGTCTATTCGGAAGCAGTCTCTCTATCTCACAAGATAGAGGAAAGACTCGCCGCCACCTACCCCTCCCAGACCCTGCTATTGAGTGAGACTTACTGGGTATGTTTATTTGTTTGTTTGTTTGTTTGTTTATATGTATGTATGTCAATAAACAAAATAACCAGATTATATTAAATTTATCACATACATTACACAACGACTATTTGCGAGTATTATTTGTTAGTATTATTGTCATCTTAAATCCGGGAAGATTTGCCGTGCAAGAAAATATAACATATATTTCCCGATGAGAAGCTGTAAATCGCAGATTTTACGGCAGCGAACGGCCATTCATCTCACAATCACCGACTCGCATATGCTTTTTCTCCCGATAACATTCCCAAATCTGTAAAAATACCGACGGAATCCTAAGAAATCGATATTATTCTCGTTGGAATTCATAAAATCCATCACCGGCGAATCAAATTAGGGTTCCGATGCCTTAAAAGTTGTTGTGATTGTTTATCCGAATGGAATCTCTGCAACAAAGAGTGGAATCATGGATCAGGGACCAAAGGACGAAGCTGATGAGAGTCACTTGGCCACAACAATGGCCGATTGCTATGAAATGGCCTTGGATCAAAGGGAGAGAGCAGAGGAAACGATTGCACGAGGAGTTTCAGCGTCGGAAGAAGCAGCTTCACAACCTTTGTATCGCTGTGAAGGCCGATTCGCTTTCGGATTTGCAGGACATTCTCTGCTGTATGGTGCTTTCTGAGTGCGTTTACAAGGTTTGTGTGTTAGTTGGAAATCTATTTTAGATGATAGTTTCTTCAGAATCACTGGAATTTGGTGGACTGTTGAAGTTCGTTATGTGAGGGATTAAGATGTACCGTGATAACACTTGCATTGTCGTGAATTATGATAGAGACCTGATGCTGAATTGCTACAAGCTGTGAATAAGTTTAAAGCGGACTTTGATGGTCAAGTTGTATCTTTGGAGCGCATTCAGCCGTCTTCGGATCATGTTCCTCACAGGTGGTTTATCTTATGTTAGGAGTCTTCTAAATGGTGCAATATGTTTAACATGTTGAGTGTGAGACTGTGGGAATGTTTGTGCAGGTATCTTTTAGCAGAAAATGGGGACACATTGTTTGCTTCCTTCATTGGAACCAAGCAGTACAAGTATGTGGTTAACATTACGTGAGATGATGTTTGTAATGGCTTAGATAGAAGTGTTTTTTAACTGTTTTGGAATAATTTAACAGGGATATGATGGCTGATGCAAATATACTTCAAGGTGCTATATTTCATGATGATGTTGTTGAAGATACCGATGAAATTTTTACAAAAAACTCGCATGATGCCCAAAAGAAAGTTTCTGATGATGTCCCTAGAACACTTGGAGCAAGGCCACAACAAGGAGTAACTTCAACTAAACCTGCTGCTCACCGGGTAAATGTGTTCCATTTTGGGCATATTTTTTATTTCTAAGTAACCTAATATAATGTAGGGTTAAATCAAATTAATCAATTATAATGTACACGTAGATAACATTTTTAGTAATTCTATAGGGCTTCATGTCTCGTGCTAAAGGGATACCTGCTTTGGAGTTATATAAGCTGGCTCAGAAGAAAAAAAGAAAACTTGTTCTATGTGGGCATTCACTTGGTGGAGCGGTAAGTTTGGCTGCGCTCTAAGTTGATTTTTTTCCTTCAAATTTAAGATTTGTTATTTTTCAGGTTGCTGTTTTATCCACCCTTGCCATCTTGAGGGTGATTGCATCTGCTTCATCAAAAGAACAAGAAAGAATTCCTGTGAAATGTATCACATTTTCCCAGCCTCCTGTTGGAAATGCTGCCTTAAGAGAGTACGTTCATGTACTAGTTTAGTAGTACTAGTCATATTGTTATTGTTATTGACTTATATACAAACATGTTTACTTTCAGTTATGTTAATGAGAAAGGGTGGCAGCAATACTTTAAGACTTACTGCATTCCAGAAGATCTTGTACCGCGTATATTATCCCCTGCATACTTTCATCACTACAATGCACATCAAGTTGACTCTAAGAAGCCAACTTTATCAATGTCAAAACAAGACACTGTATCAGATAAACAAAAGATGAAAAAGGAGAATGAAAACGACCAATTGGTTTTGGGTTTGGGACCTGTAAATAATTCCTTTTGGAGACTTTCCAAGCTTGTTCCCTTGGATGCTGTTAGAAGACAACTTAATAAATATACTGGCAATAAGTTTAGCTCTTCTGTAAATTCTGCTGCTGATTCCACCATAACATCTTCACTTGAAGATGAAGATGATGCTCCACAGTCTCTTGAGATTGAAGAAGATTCTGATGGCATTTCTTTAAAACCATTCCCTATCACAGATAAAGGGGATTTAGGTGAAACAATAAATGGAAATTCATCTGACAAAAGTAAATTATCTGAAAAACGCAACGCATGGCATAGAGTGCCCACCTTACCTTCATATGTCCCATTTGGACAGGTAGGAAATATTTTCTAGTCCCTAATTGTGGAGTACTACTAGTTTTATAAACGTTCATCTCCATGTAAAAATTTGTAACAACTGCCTTGTCTCTATAATCGTCATCCAAGCATTTGTATTATTTTGAATTTTGAAATTTTTGGTTGCACTTGGTATTTTCGGAAGCGGTCTCTCTATCTTTCTAGATAGAGGAAAGACATGCCACCATATACCCCTCCCAGACCCCGCTCCCCAGCGGGATACACTGGGTATGTTTGTTTGTTTGTTTGTTTGTTTTCGGTGAATTTTGCTAATCACACATGTCTCAGATTATTGATTATCAGATTCTTTTAATAATAACTATTTGATCTAACAGAGAATTTTCATTTCTCATAGCTTTATCTTTTGGGGAATTCATCTGTGGAGTCTCTATCTGGTGCAGAGTACTCAAAGCTGACATCGGTAAGAGTTATATATTCTCTTATTCACTTACAGTTAGCAGTTGCTCCTCTGTTCATACGCTTGGTGTTTGTCTCATGTAAATCCTCTGGGCTTTATATGTTGGACGTAATTAATATTTCCAGGTTTCTTCTTGAATTTCTCATTTTGTTTGCTTTGTTTTGGCAAGACATATTCAGGTTAAGTCTGTAATTGCTGAGTTAAGGGAAAGACTACAATCACATTCCATGAGATCATATAGGTCCAGATTCCAAAGGTAACATCTCCTTTATATTGAACCTGCATCCTCTGCACTGTCATAGTTGGAAATCACTGGGTATACTGGATACTTGACTCCACTTTCAAATATTTCGAAGCATTGAATGTTCGACATGCTTTGAACATGATCGGTTTTTATTCTCTTTATCAAATAATGAATCAAACGATGTATCAAGTCAAACAAGTTATAGCTGCATATGAAAAGTTCACTACATTACTTTTCAAAAAACCAGCAAAAGATCTTTCAATACTTAGCAGTAAGAAATTTTGATGATCCAAGTTTATCCCCACCTTAGAATATTAGATGAAGAGTCATTTCTAATTTTTTGTTTAATCATGTGTGAAATTGTCCAAAAGAATTTTATCCAGGTTCCTTCTAGATTTTAAAGAGGAAGGTCTTTTGAATTAAGTGCTTGAAAACAAGAAGAATATTACTTGTCTTGCTCCCAGTATGATTGCTTTTTCATGGTTAAGTAGTTTTGTTTTCTTTTTGGCTCCCAAATCTTTTAAACAATGCAATGTTCGGCATGCTTTCTCAAGGAACTTGGTTTACTTGATTTCACTATCTTCATCGAATGTCTAATAGTCTTGTATTAGCAATTATTGAGTAAGTTTCAGCAACCTCTTTGGCCATTTCATCCATATTCATCCATTCACTCACCCAGTCAAAGAAGTTTGTTATGTGTTATTATTCGTAACCTCTCCTGCGTGATGATGATCTTTACAATAAATATCACGTGTTATATAATATAAGTATATATGAGTTTTATGGTTGTGTTGTATTCATCATCACTTTAGGAAGAGGCTATAGCAGATAAGAAACTGCTTTGACTCGTGAGTTGATATCAAAATACGGAGGGAATAGAGGCCAATGAAGTGTATACTATCACTCGCTGATATATTGTCATCGTGTGATGAAGAGAAATGATCTGGGAAAACCCAATTTCTTGAAAAAACATGACGATCTACTTGATTTCAAGGATTTGAAATGAAAAAGAAATCAGAACTATTTGTAAAAGTGACTACATGTTTAACTGAATCGCATACAATGGAGGGGGCACCCTTAATATATATACACAGGAAAAAAACCAAAAACCCCAGAGAAACCTAACTTGGGCCTTTGCACTAAAGGCAAATAACTAGAGACAATTGCATATATCCCCTTGTAAAGACAAGTAATCTGTAATCATATTATTTTCTAGCACTCCCTTAGAAAAATGACTTTCTTTGGAATGGAAGTAGTATACAACTTAAAGAAGAATGAACTGTCTGATGTAGTTATACCTGTTTCAATCTTTATTCTCATCATCGTTACCTGTTATTCTTCTTATCTCCAATGCCATACTCCTATTTTGACAGTTTTGTACTCAGCTGCTCGCTACACTTGTGTAGCTGTTTTTTAATAAAATAAAAAAAAATGTTGCAGCTGAAGTGCTGTTTTATTCAATAATTTACATCTGCGTTTGATTACTTATTCTAAAAATTAAATCAACCATTAAGGGTGTCTTTGAGTTTCATTTCAGAGAGGTTACTGAGAGGTGAATGTGTTTAACAGATTGCATAGATCTGCAGTTGTTTTAGAATTTTTACCTTGAAAGACTCGAGCATTATTCAATAAGCAGTTATTGTCAAGTTGCTTTCATATGGATTTTTCAGTTGATGTACTTCTATTTAATTTCTTGTAGAATTTACAATGATTGCATGAGAGATAACTCTTCATCTTTCTTGGGTGTGGATCAACAACAACAATTTCCACAGTTACAAAAATGGCTTGGTATTTCACTTGCGAACACTGTTGAGCTTGGGCATATTGTGGAATCTCCTATAGTATGCACGGCTACATCTATTGTTCCTCTTGGATGGAATGGTGTTCCTGGTGAAAAGAACACTGAGCCTATTAAAGTAGATATTACTGGAATCGGTTTGCATCTATGCACCTTAGTTCAAGCCCGAGTTAACGGGAACTGGTGCTCAACAACTGTAGAAACATTCCCTTCAGCGCCCGCTAATCATTCAGACCAGGGTGTACAGTCAGAGATGCAAAAGATACGTGTTCTAGTTGGGAGACCTTTGAGGCAACCTCCAAAGCATCAAATTACAGATTCACTAATCTCTGCATTTCCTTCAATGGATATAAACTCTGTTGACCAAAGCATATCACAGAATCTGCAGGCATTCAATTTAAGGAAATTCATGTGCCCTGAAGGTTTAAATGACTTTGTTGTTTTTTGTACAACTGATTTCTCTACCATCTCAAAAGAGGTTCATGTTCGAACCCGTAGGGTGCGATTGGTTGGCCTTGAGGTATTTATTTCCGGAATTATATTCTTGTTTTCTTTTCATTTTTCTATCAAGGACTGAGTTGCGGGTTGTATAGGGTGCTGGTAAAACTTCACTTTTAAAGGCAATATTAAATCAAGGGAGGGTAAACGTTTCAACCAATGTTGAGAATTTTGCTATGGATGTCGATGTTCAAGAAGGCATTGCAGGTGGTTTATGTTTTACTGACTCAGCAGGTGTAAATTTACAGGTGCTTATATTTTAATAAAGCTCTTGTTTTATATACATATCTGTTCATGCATTTGATGTGTTTACTTATCAAAGGGTTGATCTAGGCTGTGTTTTATCTTTAACATCAGATAAAGCTAGCAGGAGACAGGGCAAACCGGTTGAGAGTTGCCCAAAGTCTACTTTTGATGAATACAACCTTCTAATGCATTTTCATTCCAATATTTAGATAATTGTTTTCATGATCTTGTTTGCGTAATCACAACTAACATGCTAATTATTTATTAAAATCATTTTAAAAAATGACAAAAAGGGATTTGCGAGTCAAACCAACCTGAATCAACACAAACCAATGGATGACCCATTTTAACTAGAACGTATTTTGACCCATTACCGACCCACCTATTTTGACCTCTTATGTGATTGTATATGTGATGTAGGATTTGAATAAGGAGGCCACTCGTTTCAAAAATGAATTATGGATGGGAGTTCATGATCTCAGTACGAAAACCGATTTAGTTGTGCTAGTGCACAATCTATCACACAGAATACCATGGTACACTCACTCAGATGCATCAACACGCCAACCAGCACTCTCATTTTTATTAGAAGAGGCTAAAGCCCTGGGAATCCCTTGGGTTCTTGCTATAACAAACAAATTTTCAGTGAGTGCTCATCAGCAAAAGCAAGCAGTAGAAGCTGTTCTTCAAGCATATCGAGCAGTTCCAAGTACAACTGAAGTTGTTAATTCATGCCCATATGTAATGCCTACTGCTGCAAGCAATCTTACAGATTCTGATGAGTGGGTCGGTCCTCATAAATTGATTGCGGGTCCTGTTAATTTGGTGAGACGATCTTTTCAAAAGAGAAGCACCACTCTTCCTGTTGAGGGTGTTGGTGCTCTTTGTCAGCTTGTTCACCGTGTCATTCGTAACCATGAAGAAGCTGCTTTGCAGGTGAAACATTAAACTTCTGAAGAACTAATATGTAATCATATAAGCCTGTATCCTAATCAATCGTTTTATTTGATATTGAAGGAATTCGCAAAGGAGAGACTCATGGTGGAATTAGAAAAACAGAGAGAATCTGCAGTAGATACAAGCCAAGATGCAATGGCCAAGGCAAACTCATTGACAGCTGCAGCAGTGGGTGCTTCCGTTGGGGCGGGTGTTGGTCTTGTTATGGCTATTGTTATGGGTGCAGCCTCTGCATTGAGGAAACCATGAGGTATGATATGCCTTTCAATCATACAATCATAACGCCTCTCTCTTAAAGTAAGATGTGTATGCACTCTTGGTTAGATTTTCAGGTTATTATTGGCAGATTTGAATTTATAGATTGTACTTATGTGGGCATTAGATTGAAAAGGTACTCAGGTGAAATGTCATTTATTTATTTGTTTTTTAGACTCTAGTCCATAATCCATCTGAAGTTATTAGAAGTTCAGAGCAAGACATTTTTTTCTTCATTTAAGATCGTGTGATGTTGAAATGTGATGATGTTAGACCAATCTCGCCTAACTAGTACCCGGAAATGGTAGTCTTGTGTGTATGCATTGATATGTGTGAATGGGTGAATTTCAGCCTTCTATACCGATCACAAGAATGGTCTGAAATGGTATCGGTCACCCATACCGTGATCTGGCTAGTGGTGGGCTGGTGTCATGCTTAGATCCAGCTGGTTTTGTGATTTTTGACTGGTTGGCTGGACCCAGCTGGTCAGCTCCTTCACTTAGCTTGAGCCTTCCTGTGTTTTGTATTTGGTCACTAGCTTTAACTGACTTATATACCTTCACATCTACATCTACTTAGAACAAGCACCCACACACAAGCAAGCTTGAATCCTGTTATTTTATAGATTTTCATGTTTCTAAACTTGTAAAATACCATATTTTCTGAAATAAAATCTAAAGAACGTTGAATATATGAACTAAAAATGTATTTTAAGGAAATATCATACTATGCAAGTTTAGAGGGGTGTATAAATTCTTCATTTTTAATTCAAGTGATTTTGTTGAACAACACCGAAAGAGAAACATGAAGTCAACATGGTCTCTATGTCACCTACCACGTCTCACATAGACCGCCTAATTGCATCTCAAATAGCGAGGGGAGAGCAAGAGGAGGGAGAAATCCATCCGTGTCTTTAGAGAGGGAGAGAAATCTGTGTATTATTAGGGGTGGGCAACACAAAGGCGTTCGAGAGCTCCAGTTGGGGATACTAAGTTCAATACCTCAAATAGAATAAACGATCAAAGTCGAACAACTTTTATACAATTTGCCAAACCAAAATGAATGTCTTGATGGTATACAACGATCGCGACAATTTCACTAATCAAACTAATGTTTTATATGTGGTTTACGAACTCAAAATCCAAAAATGCAAGGTAGACCACAACAATGCATGCCTTAAAACCAGACACAAAAAGAACAGACCCACTTAAATATCATAAGCTTACCTCGTCACTACAAAAACAAGGCTTCACTCACCGGGAACAACAAGAACTTGTGTTCTTTGAGCCGTTGATGAGGCTCACACGGTTAGAAGACAGTTCCACCTTATACGAATCAGAGTTTAAAACCTTCCTTCTAACATTATTGTAAACTTCACGAATAACAATCTGAAACGCGTCTTTGACATTGGTAGAATCAAGCGCTGATGTCTCGATGAAAAAGAGCCCTTCTTCTTCAGCAAGTCTTTTACCTTCATCAACACTAATGTCCCTAATATTCTCCAGATCACTCTTGTTCCCTACCAGCATTCGTGCTGTTGTTGTGTCACAGTGAGCTGCAATCATTTGAACATACAAACCGCTCAACTGGGAACAAGTAATGGATGAAAAAGAATGCAAACAGTTGTAACAGCAAGTACATGTCTTAAAACAAACTTTTCTTTCACATGTAAATATGGCGCTAAACAAACCGAACATATGTTTGATATGTTACTATAACCAAACTAACAAACAAAACACACTTAAATGAAAGAATTTTCTTGATCATGTTTTGTTTAGAAAATGATCATAGTGCATGTTTGTTCTTTAATGTTCTAAATGAACGTAAACAAACACAATCTAAACAATAAACGAACACCAACTAAAAGTAAACAAAAGATTCAAATTAAATCGGGACTTAAACACCGTTGATAACATCTAAAACTTCAACAGCTATATGGTTTGGACTCGTCCAATCGTTTCTAAAACAGGCTAGACTCAAGTACTCAACTTCATGGAATGAATACGTAAACAAACGTAAACAAACGAACAAGAATGAGTAATGCAGTTCAGTTAATTAATAAATAAACATGCATCTTCATATTCGTTCGTCTATTAAAGAAACAAACATATACGACATGAACAATTCGCTGAATTCCCTTCAAGTGTATGCAGTTGAAAGGTCATGACTCATGATAGATTGATAATCGGCCCCTTTGATCTTCTAGCAATCAGTTAATGATTCATATAACTACAACAATGTTGGAATCCATGAAAAAACTCTATATTACACCACACTAATCGACTACAAAAAGATAATACTTCAATCACCTATGGAAAGAAACATAAATATCATCAATCGGTCCACAAATCATCCATCAGATCCTAAACAAAACCCTAACAACAAAGAAAATTAACCAAACATCTAACATCAAAAACGAAGCGAAAACTTACTATTGAGTTCATCAAGCCACCGTTTAACACTCTCAAAAGTAGACCTCCGAGTGATGTCATACACAACAAGTGCACCGACGGCGCCGCGGTAGTAGGCGGAGGTGACGGCCCGAAACCGCTCCTGACCGGCGGTGTCCCACACCTGTGCTTTGACCTCTTTGCCGTCGATATCGACGATTTGTGTCTGAAATTCGACGCCAATTGTGGCCTTTGAGTGCAGATCAAACTCGTCTCTGGCGAATCGTGATAGCAAATTGGATTTGCCCACTGCGGAATCGCCGATTACTACTATTTTGAAGAGGTACTCTTCTCCTCCTACTGATTCATCATCCATTGTTGATGGTTGAATTCTAGAGAGAAAGTGTGTGTTGTGTGTGTGTGTTGTGTGTGAAATTGAGAGAATGGCGTTTGACGAATTTTGAAAATTAGACTTGGGGATTGGACATCGGAGATAAAATGACTAAACGAGTGATTTATGGATTTTTATAGTGAATCTTCCTGCTAATTACGGTAACACATGTTAACATCATATATTTTTTTTAATAATTTTTTTTTCATTTTTTTTGTTATTAAATGGTTATATTGGTTATTAATAATGTTATTTTATTTTTCGAATTAGAACTAATTTTTAATAAATTAAGAAAGATATCTTTTCGTTAGTGTTATTTCTAAATAAATAATTTTTTATAAAATAAGACATTTTTTATAACATCAAACCTTTTTAAAAAATACGAAATATTTTCAAATGATGTTTTAAAAAGTAAAAGTTTTATAAACAAAAAAATTAAAATTAAGAGCTATAATAAGGAAACTTTTAATTATAACATATTTTAAAACAATTTGTCTTAAAACAAAATGTTTAATTTTTTTAGGAGAAAACAAAAGTTTAAAAGGTTGATATAAATTTTTTATTAATTATAGTCCTTAATCATACTTAATTTCAATTATATATTATCTTAAGATATCATTTTATAATTAACAAATTTCATGTTATTTTATATTTAATTTATTCAATTATATATTATCTTAAGATATCATTTTATAATTAACAAATTTTATGTTATTTTATATTTAATTTATTCAACATGTGCAGTACACATGTTACTAAAACTAGTTAACTTTATAAACTTTCTTATGGGTTTAAACCAAATCTTTTTATATGAATTTAGAAATTAAGGTTCAATATCAATACTTTTTAAGAGTTTTTATTTCTTAATTATCACCTCATAAATTACATACATGGTTAAATGTTAGAGTTTTAGATTGTAAACGAATCGAACAAACAACAACATTAATTTATTCGTGTTTGTTCGTTTAAGTTTGATTCAAAGAACCAATTAAACCAAGAAAATTAATTTGTCCGCCATCACTTGTTAATAAAATAACCGTGGAAATGTTCATTTATATTTTATAAGACATAAATTAGGACGCAAATTATAGTACATGTAATATAAATTAAAGTCAAATATCAATATCATCACATGTTTCAACTGTATAGGACATTAGAAAAGTAAGCAATAATGTTTTAAACTGAAATGGAAACACAGTTATATGGTTAAAATACTAAATTAAATAAAAGCTAAAAAAGCAAACGCAAACGAACAAATATGTAAATGATTGGATGATTACCGGTCGGTATTACTAATAATTGATAAATAAATAAATTAAAATGAATAGGTAGAGCAACATAAACGAACAGACGTACACCGAAGAACATAAACAAATGAACGTAAATAAACAAATATTCACGAATGTAAATGAATGAAGTAGACACATTCATGTATGTTCTTCTAATTAAATGGCCGAAAAAAAATTGTTCATGTTCATTTGTCAAGAGGCTTAAATCCAATTGAATGATTGGTTCATTTAGAAGCCTAACCAGAAATTATCTTATAAATCAACTAGTAATCACACTTGTTCAAAACAACATAGGACATTTTATTTGAAATAATTCAAACAAACTCTAGGTAGAGGTTATATGCACTAAATGATTAATTTGTCATCCCCTCAAATTAACTATGCTCGACATAAATGGTTTGCTTTCAATGATATGTCTTGCGTTAACTTAAATCGGTAAATTGGTAAATTGAATGAATTTGACGATCCATATTCACTACAATTATATGAATTTAATGTTAAATATTATGAATCAAACCAGATATATTTCGTAATCAACACCTTTCAATCTTCTTAACTTTGCTTTTTTTCCGTCTAGGGCAAAGTTTACAAAGAAGCCATAACCAAGACATTATTTGCTATTACAAGATAACATTATAAATTAAGAAAAATCAATTATAAATAGAATCGTAAATGTGCTATGTTTTGAACTGGTTTAACCTCTTGACTCTTCAAGGTACTATTATTATCTTACGTCTACTAATTTTAGAATTGTTTGATATAATGGGTTTCAAATATTCTTTTCCATATACATAAAAGAGAAAGTGTCCCCAGCCTCAATTTTGTGAGCAAGACATTATAATCTTTTTAACCATCTAGTTACATGGGGCATTCAGACAATACAAAATTTTAGGGTTTAGGGTTTGTGTTACAAGATTTTATGAATCTTTTTTTTATATCAGATCATTTTATCGTTCATTAACTGTCAAACATCAACGTCTAGGGGCGACGTCTTGTTGGATTTACATATCTCACACGTTTAAGGACTTCAAGCATCATTATATAGCCTAAACTACTATTTAAAACTTTGAAAATAAACTTCACACTGCTCTTAAATGTCTATTGTTCACTTTAGATAGCACGGATGATAACTTGTCACAAGTCACCTAGACTCACCTTGAAATACGTGCTAAAATCTTTTAGCTTTCGCCAATGAGTATAGTCTAACAAAACCGACACTTTACCTGACCAAACAAAGTTTTTCGATTTCAAAAACGCACTTCATTAAATGTCCTTTTAAGATATCCATGTCCGCATCATTACATACAACTAACACATGTAACATGCAACCATTCATATACTTACCTCATCGTGATAACTTACACTGTTTCAAACTCCCCCTTACCATACTGTAATGCTAACTTACTCGAGAATTAAAGTTAGTTGCACCTGACTCAATTTTAATGCGAGACCTATATTTTGCCACCGAAGTGGACC
Source organism: Flaveria floridana (assembly GCA_018326465.1). Classification (NCBI taxonomy): domain Eukaryota; kingdom Viridiplantae; phylum Streptophyta; class Magnoliopsida; order Asterales; family Asteraceae; genus Flaveria; species Flaveria floridana. The sequence continues at coordinate 901 of BJCO01370744.1, read as the reverse complement.
TCAAACTATGCCACACCACATGGACTTCACACTATGGGACCTCATGTGGACTTTTCACTATGCCAACATGTGACCCCACCTTCAGTTAACACAACTCTTAAGTACCCACACCCCACACCTTAACCCAAAAGCTTTCAAAACACCTTAGTTCTCATTACATGGAAGCTCACTTTTCATATTACTTCCAATTAAAAAATGTTATTTTACCCATTTTATTTAAACGTTTTCATAAACTATATTTCACTTTGTTCTTGATTCATCCCGACCCGTTGATCGATTACTTTTATCCCTTCTCTAACATCATGACAATTAACTTACATAGACATGATTATATAGACTCACTTATGCAAGTATAGTTATACGTACGCCTTCACTTATGTGAACTTACCTACATATACTCATTTAAACAAAATATACTCATGTTAGTCATCTACACAAGTCCATTCACACCAACTTATGTAAATTATTTACATCAACTCATCTATAAGACTAGGTATACCTAAATCAGTATCAAACCACACAACTTATCACACATACATAAAGCACACACACATACATGATTAACATAACATGCATATGACTTCACACACCATACATTAAATCATAACATTATCATGAATTATGCAACCTAGACACTAATTCACACCAATGGTTTAATATCATCACCAAACCCCATAGCCAATCCCACTTGCACATTAAATACGTTTGACTAACGTTACATGCACAGACAAACCATTGCTAACATTACCTGCACAGACGGATCAACTGAAAACATGTAAAAACATCAAAAAAAGTTCATAATTACGCACCTTGCATGTGAAAAACGATTGCTAGTTATCCACACATTTGTTTGGACTCAAAATTGTCCAATGCCACATCACCAATGGCGAAGTATAATGGA
>BJCO01370743.1:0-13739 GCA_018326465.1 Flaveria floridana | reverse complement strand
AAAAAAGATTCAAACAAAAAGATATAAACCTAAAAACAGATACATGTACATACAAAAAGAAAGATTTTCAAAAGCAAAAAAACACAAACACAATCGTTCAGATAAAACCCACCATCTAAACCAAAAAAAGCAACAAAAATGCGAAATTTCCTGATAAAATTAAGGAAAAACACAAAACTGAAATTGGGTATTGTAACCGATGATCGATGAAAGATGCATCCAAAAACATACCTGACAACAGACAGAGGATGGATCTAACGCCAACAAGTACAAGAAGATCTTCAAACAATTCTTAAAGAAGACAACAACGATCAAAAAGACTTCATCTGATCCTAATAACAAACACCGCAAAAAGAAATAATACCTTGACTGTGCACTTGGCATGGCTCTATGAATGTGGATAGTGAAATTGCAATGCGAAAACCCTAGGTTTCTGCAGATTTTGAAGAAACTGTCAAACTTGTAGTTCAATTTCAAACATAGAAGAATAATAAAGAAGAAGGGAGAAGAAAGGTACCTGGACATGTCGATGTTGCTTGTTGAATGGAGGAGATAACTGATCGGCGGAGGGGTTATAAGATACGGGACTTCAAAGAATGTAACGGTCGATGCCATTAAAGGAGTGAGGATCTACAGCCGATGCAATGAAGGCGGCGTTGAGGCAATGCATTGAAGCGGCGGTAAGGTGGAAGGACGGGAAACGACAGCCGGTGAAGGGGTGAAGGGGAAAAGGCGCGTCTTACACACAATAGTGAAATTCCAAATTTGCCCATCTAATATGCTTTATATAGAAGTAAAGATAACGAATTGAATTTACAAGAGCAGTACATAAGTAAACAATAAATTACAAATTTGTACACAACTATTTTTTTTTAATTTTATACTAGTATCTCTAATAGTTCTGAACCGATTCCACTCAAACTTAGTCCCAGTTTTGGTTTTGGAACATTTCTGAATCTGTTTTTTCCTAATCTCTATAGTCTTGCTATCAAACAATAATTGTTTTTCTTTTTATCATTTGAATAAAAACCGAAGCTCTGACTATTTGTGTCGGAATAACAATATGAGCAAAAAATTGAGCTAACAAACTAGATACAATCTACACAGCTTGAAATGCAATACTACATAAGATTTGTTTTAGATAAAAGGATCGAGAATTCAAAATGTCAATCACATTGTTTTTTGAGCAAAAACCATCATTTGTAAATGAAGATAAGCTTTATGTCGGTGCATGTAAGCGGATAATCTAATAGTTCTTACTTCCTTCGATGTAAGACACAAATCCTAATATAATCGCCCAAAAATAACAAAACGCCAAGGGAAATCGATACGAACTACACACAACCCTAACATTATCACATTACAAATCAAGACGTTGGCCAAAACCTATAACGTACCTTAGTAACAACAATGCAAAGATCTATGATTCTTACCACCGAGCTTCCTAGATTGTTGACACGGAAGCAATTCTCTTTAAATGAGCCTTTAAAGTCATCAGTTTGGAATCAGGCTCAAACCTTACATTCATTTCTAGAAACATATCCGATTCTTAACTTAACTATCATTTTACACAGATGCAAGGAAAGATCGAATCAAACCTTCCCTATGCTTTATTTTATGTCACAGATTGAGATTGTTTTTTAATTTTCACTACTTAAACTTATGATTCCAGAATCACAAAAACCAATTTATAGTTGTTTTAAGAATCCCCTATTGGACTTCAACATGACCCGTGTGTGAAATGAACCACTAACCATCAACGGACCCTTGGTCAGGTTTACCCAAATCTCCTGCAACCACTTCGCCGGAATCAATGGCGTCCGCCGGAACTTCCACCTTCCGGGATCGGACCTCTGAATTCCGATCTATTTCCCACACCTTCAACAAATCCAAAGCAACATCACCCACCAATACAAACGGATCACATCACCAAAACGATCCATCTACATCTTCTAAACTACTACCACCATCATCTTCTTCTTCATTTCAATCCAATTTCAACCAGAAAGCCTCTCGTATAGCCTTAGGCCTCCACGAAACCTCCAAAAAGATCACCAGACTCGCTAATCGTAAGCAATTGTTACTCCTCATTGATTTTGATCTCGTGTTGTGTTCAATTGTTGATCATATGTTCTTAACGAATCAACTGAAAATGTTATGGTGATGTAGTTGCAATTCGTTCTCATAGAAATCTGCTAGAAATCATTTGTTAGGTATTTTTTTGGGGATTTATTAGTGGTTTGTAGATGTAGTGTGGATTTCTGAGTGTTCTTATTGTTTGGGGATGCAGTGTCTAAAAGGTCTTCGATTTTTGATGATCCTTTGAAGGAGATTCAGGAGTTGACAGTCTTGATAAAGAATGATATAACAGCTCTGAATGTGGCTGTTTCTGATCTGCAAACTCTTCAAAACATAGAGATTGCTGATGGTAATTATTCGGAAGATAGGGTTGTTCATTCGACTGCTGTTTGTGATGATCTAAAGAACAAGCTCATGGGAGCTACGAAAAGGTTTCAGGATGTATTGACAGCAAGGACTGAGGTTTGTATTGTGGTTATGAGTGTGATGATTGGGAGTATCCTGCTTGTGTTTTTGTATATAAGTCTTGTTTTTATGGCAGAACATTAAGGCTCATGAAAACAGGAGACAAATATTTTCGACAAATATAACAAGAGAAAATCCATTGAGGCAGCAAACTAAGACCTCGATGGAGCCACCTCCTTGGTCGAGTCCATCTAAATCAGCTGGAAATCTACAACAATCTGAGTGAGTCTTCTTCTGATATTATTTACATTGGTATGGTGTTTAATAGCATATTAACCTCATTCTGTTTGATAGTTTGCATTAAGAGACAAATTAAGCTTATTTTATTCTCCAGCAAATTATTGTCATTGATGCTAAGCATCTTACCTTTTTTAGTATTGTACATTGTATGCCATGTTTACCGGATAGTGATTTCCTTCTTATTCGTCTTGATCTGTTTTTTTTCCTCAGATCTTCTGGAAGTGGAGTTCAAGTTGGCAACCAACTAAGGTATGTTCAAGTTGGGTTTTTTCCTGGCATTTTCTCGTCTTTCTTATGAGTATTTTCTTCATAGTTATGACTTTGTGCCGTTCTCTTTCATTGGTTTTACCTTATTGTTATCCTAGTAACGTCAAAGAACTTGTTGAACTATATTTATAGTCCCCGGCTAATTTTATTTATTACTGCAGTGTTCCATAAGCGAGCTTGAGGGTGCAAAATTTTGCAAAAAGGAAACAAAGAATAATAATGTTAATGATTTTAATCAGCACATAAAAGCATCTTCACTTTTCAAACAACGTTAAACATTGAACTACAAAAGTTCATGAAACTTTTAATATTCATTTAGTTTTGTTTATTCTTCCATTATATGATTTTTTTGTTCAAATGTTTTGCTTCCAAGTCAGAGGACTCCGTCAATGCGCCCAAAGAAGTCCCATACTACTTATTAGTTCAGAAAGAATCATCACACTATGTTTAAGAGCGTCAAATGAACTGTTTAGATTCATCTAATGTTTTTCGTCATCAGTAGTCTTTTGTATCTCATATTTATATAGTGCAAGAGAAGTGTAACTACAATAGCATATATATATAGCATATAACATCTATTATTTTTTTCAATGCAGACGAAGGTTAGCTGTTGATGGTACTTCTTCCAGTTCCCAACATATGGGAGCATCCATGTTGCAGCAGGTGGTGCCACAACAAGAAACTTTTTCTCAAAATCGTGCGGTTGCTCTACAAAGTGTTGAGTCTACAATTACTGAACTGAGTGGGATCTTCACGAATCTGGCTACAATGGTTGCACATCAGGGGGAGTTAGCTATCAGGTTTGTTACCATTTACTTATTTACCCATAATCATTCTTATGCCAAAAAGTTGTTTTTATTTATTTGGGTCTAGAAGGTCCATTTACTTTGTCCGTTTGTAAGGGTATGCTTAGGGGTGGCTGTATGGTCAAAATGCTTGGAATAGAATGAGCACTATTTGTTGTAACGGGTCAGGTCAGACTAGTTGACCTGCAAACACTTGCTTCTGTCTATTGTTTTTCATTCTTTACGAAAGTTGATGCAATTTTTTTCTTTTATAAAACAATTTAGGATATTGAATCTGTTATAAGTAGCTTGACTTAGCTATATTTATTTTGACCCGTTGTAGATAAAACACATCTCAATTCAACTCGTTAATAAATAAATTGGTTGGAAACTTGTAATTAACACTTTTTAGTATTCCAGATATTCGAAAAATAGTTTAAGTAACCACTTTCTTCAAACTATTTAAAAGTCAAGATTGCAAAATTCCTGCGAGAGTAGTATTTTATTTTTAAATATATATAATTTTTCAATTCCTTGTTTTTGAATAATATCAGGATTGATGACAATATGGAAGAAACATTGTCAAATGTTGAAGGTGCTCGTGGAGCTCTTTTGAAGCATTTGAATCGCATATCATCAAACAGGTGGCTGATAATCAAGATATTCATTATATTGATAATATTTCTCATCATATTCCTGTTCTTCCTGGCTTAATTAAAAATATAGAATTTTGTGAATTATAATGCAATCAGGTTTTGTTTTCTATTTTTCCAAATTCCTTGATTTTATGTAACAATTAATCATTTTATATTGAGGCTTGAATCAAATATGATATGTTATAGTTCATGACTTATTTGTATTTAGAGGTCATTAGTCTACCTAAGACTGTGTAATACTTCATGCCTGAAATCAAGGTGACATTCGTGACCACGCATACATTACAAGGGGCAACGCCCTCTCATGCTCCGGGGGCGGTGTTTCATGTCCTATTTCTTATGGAAGTATAACACATAGCCACAGTATCTATCCAAATGAGATCTCCTATCCATTGCCAACAACACGTCACATAATCTATTATATCTGTGGAGAAATGAGCCAACTGCCAAATCTTACACATTGCCTACTATATTTTTTCACAAACCAGGTACTAACTTTTTAGCCCAAAGGAAGTGTAGTGTTAAGAATGGCATAAATAAATTTAGCCCAAAGACTCTTTCCTGCTTCATAAGAACTTTTTTTTATAATTTCTTTTGCTTCTCATATGAATATGTGCTTTGTATAGAGAAAAGTAATATAATGGGATACGGCCTAATACTGATTTGATTAGCATTAATTTTCTACCAAATGAGGGCTTTAGATTTCCACAATGTCAGTTGTAAAGCCCATTTCATTAAGAGTAGAGCTTAAGAAATTTCAGTTTAAATAATCAAAGGCATTTTTAAATCTCTTTTAAAAAACATAACTTCTTTTTGTTTTTTCTTTAGCCAAACAATTAGTTCATCCATAACAAATAGGCCTCAAGGATGCCTTGATCCGAAATGAAAGCGATTTAAGCTTGAGTGGGTCTTTAATCTTAGGAAATAGTGCAACAAAAGGATGAGTTGCAACCATGACTAATGATATGCATGATGTATGGAATGTTTCCATTGTCCTTATGAATCCGTTTCAAGGATCTCCAGTACCACCTGATGAATTTGAAAGTAACACCATTGCGGTCACAAACCGCAACTTTGATCTATTCAGGCAGCACTTTCCACAACCCACACCCTCTTTTCATCAGCGCGTTTATCTACCCTTGAGCAGCGATCTTATTGCTTATAATCCCACGCAAGAAACGAGAATTCTCGTCACCTCCTTTTTATTTTAGATATGATATTTTGACAGCTTCCATTTCAGAATTTGATGTCCTTCAATTATATAAGTAAGGCTTTGTTGTGGTGGTGCGGAATTATAGAAATCATTGCTGCCTTTACAACCCGCTCATGAAAACATAATAATCTAATCCAAGAGTTAAATGGTAAGGAATAAGCCGAAAATCTTCTGTTGAAGTAATTAACGCAAGAGGACAATGATCGGAATAATTTCTAGGACGGGTTGTAAGAGAAGTATTGGGCCATCTGGGCCTGAATGAACTGCAAACGAGAACCTGATCAATTTTACTCATCACCTGCACTGACATATAGGTAAATATGTGTACACCTGCACTTCATGTAGAGAAATATTACGAAAGACATATCGATACTTCGATGTTTAACGGAACACATACAGCCCTTAACATGTCACTTAATATTTTGATAGTCCAACTTAATTAACCCCCCTTTAAGGGTGAAATGCGGTTCTATACTACATCATAGCCCCAAGCCTTCTTAAATCCCTTCCAAAACTGTGATGTGAAAAGTAAGACTCGATTTTAAATGATTGACAACCTCCATAAAGTCTTGCATTCTATTTCTGAAGCATTTTTGTCAACTGATCATCTGTAATACATATCATGTTGCATACCCATGCCCCTCCATGTTCTTTAATGTGTAATTTATGTGGTTTACCTTCTATACATTCTCAACTATGGCCTAAAACTTCGTGGCTTCCTTTCGTGCTTCATTGTTACGAGCCCCTAATGTTGATTCAACTTTTAGATAAGTTATGTTATCACTTGATTCTCTAGTCTATATCTCCATCTCAAGTCGTTCCAACTAAGAGATAATTTCACGCTTAATCGTAAGGCATGATATGCTACTCGAAGTTTTTCTACTTGGAGCAATCGTAATCAATTTTCCTTGTCAATCTTGGCATCATAATCTTTGTTAGATACAAAGCCATTTTTATAGATTTGTAGATAGAAAAACATTTTGATACATTATGTATTTGTATTGTAACGAGCAAAAAACACGAATGTGTAAGATAATGTCGTTAATCATTTTAAGTTGTTCACTAGTTAGATGTTTAATACTATAAGTTAGAAATAACATTTGCTGACCCTTAACAGTAGCTAGGAAGTTACTGTTGTAGTCACCATAACTCAAGTTATATAGAAGATCCATAGGTAAAAGGTCAGGTAAAAGGACATGGTCCAGGATAAAAGTATCTGAAGAAGTAGGATTAAAGTTAAAAACATTTAAAGGTCAGGCCTAAGATGTTTATTAATGTAGTAGGTTGGTCTAAGGGGATTAGTAGCCTTTGCTTACGGCCACTCTACATAATAATACCTGAACGCTTATTATCACAAATGTTGTTGTTCCTTGATCGTTGGATATGGTATATAGATAACTGAGAAAATACGTGCTTTGTAGTTTATATATTTGTTCACCGTGTGTTTTTCTATCACATAATGTATATTTCATTCACTATATGTCGAATTTTTGATTTGTTCATTGTCTGTCCGTTGTGTATATTATTGTACATGATTGGTTTGATATGACCTTATTATTTGACGATTGTACATTACATTGTTATGTATGCATCTTAAAAGAAAACTGTACAAATGGTCTCCATGGTTTGATAATATTACAAGTTAGATCCTCACATCATTAATAACTAACAAACATTAACGGTGGGGACTAAACTTGCAACCATTTCATAAATGTTTAGATTCAGTTTGTAATTTTGAAATCAAAGGACCAAATTACGATATGGTCAAAACACAAGAATTATTAAGCAATTTTATATAAAAAGATAAATAAAATAATTCTAGGTTAAACCAATGTTTTAATGTCAAACCCATGAATACGCAAGTTGTGATTTGCTTCCTATGTTAAACACGATTTTCACGTTCACATTGGTTTTAGGTTCGGTAAAATTTTCTGGGCTCGACTCACAAACAAGACAGTTTAACACCCCCTGTCGAAGAACCCGCATTGCTAGTTGTTAGTTAAAAAAGGAGAACTGGATGACTTTAAATAAAGGTTGTGAACCACCAGCTATATTGTTTTGCACAAACTACATAATTGCATTTCCAACAGGCCATTACTCAACTTCAGTAACGTACCATATTGAACTCTGACCTATTAACAAAGTGATGTCGACTTATTGGCAAAAGGCTGACTCCGCTAGATCGATGGCGCGGGCCAGAGCAGCGGCTTTGTTTTCGCACTCTTGTTGCTCATCATCTGGAATACTATCTGCTACAATACCAGCACCCGCTTGAAGGTAAGCCACCCATTGCTTTCTCTTGGTGTCTTCTTTGTACAAGTACATTGTATCAAACCGGGTTCCTGTTGGGAACACCATGGTCCTGAGAGAAAGCGCGATGTCCATTTCCCCAGAAAAGGAAATCCACCCGAACCCACCACTGTAGGGCCCACGTCTTGTAACTTCCAGTTTATCGATTAGTTCCATGGCCTTCACCTGCATTAAATTGAATTTTTCATGAATTTGAAGTGAAGCTGATAGAGTATCAACCCATTTACTTGTGTAAGGTTCGATGCAGGTTATGTTATATCTCTAACGGCTCAAATAGGTAAAATAAAAAACAGCTAAAAAGGAAATGTGTTTCAAGTGTATAAACATCATAATCATGTATTCAATTAAAAATTATTATTCAAATAATAATGTTTGTATTAGAAGAGAGTGGACAAAGATAATGCATATTCTTGGACAAATATAACTGACATGCTAACTATTTATTAATGCATAAAAAAAAAAACTATTGAGAAGATAACTTTTTGTAATCATAGTTGACATGCTAAATATTTATAAAAAAATATAAAACAATGCAAATTCTTGGACAAAGATGTTTTGGGATAAATTTGACCCGGTTTGTTTCAAAAATATAGAAAATATGACCCCAGCCCACCCATTTTGCAACCTCTAGTAGCTAATGCTATGAAGAGCGAACCTTTGGAGCACCACTAACAGTTCCAACCGGAAGTGCAGCAGAAAGGGCGTCCCAGCAAGTCAGATGATCGAGCAAGTCTCCAGTCACCTTTAAGAACCCAAAGGGAACAATAATGATTCAACATTATCAACATATTGTTGGAATACATATGAGTTTGACTCCAAACCAATTAGTTGATTTTTATTTTCAAAGTTCAAATTAGCCATCATTCGTGTACAAAATACAAAAAGACACTACAATATGCAAGAGTGGGCAGTGTTGAACAAAATTGTACATATAGAAGTTCAAAAAAGACATTGCAATTGATACTTTTTGCTTAAAACTGCTTGTTCTTGAATAGAATAGAGCCAAGTAATGATTTCTACGATTAGTTCAATCAATATGTATAGTATTAAGGAATCTAACTAGAGGTGGTAAGTTCGGCATTAAAGGGCATAGACTGAGGCAGGTCAAAGTCAAAATGGACCGGGCCAAGCCGACCCATAAACACTTTTTTCTGCATAAATAGTTAATGTGTTAATAAGGATATGAAAAATATTATGATGATATGTATAAATCTTTGAAAATCAAGACTTAGGTTGTATGTGTATTAAAAATAGAATTTGGTCGGCTTTGATCCCATTTGACCCATTCAATCCATTTGAGCTAAAACTTTATAGGTTACCCATATAAGATGAAATACAAGCCAAGACGAACCATTAATACATAAAGGAGTTGAAATTGCCACCTCAAAATCTAATGGAAACAGCAGACAAGATAGTAGTGTCTTACAGTAGAACTAATATGCATCACATGGGAGTATCGTTCAATGGTCATAAGCTTCTCCACCTTAACGGAACCAGGTTTTGTGACCTGCATCCGAGTTGCATGTCAACAACCAGAATTAAGAATGTCAACCTTTTGAATTAGGGTGAACTACAGAAGCTTTTAGTTAAATTAAAAAGTCAAAATAACCTTTCCAACATCATTCCTCCCCAAGTCAACCAGCATGATGTGTTCTGCACATTGCTTTTTATCATTTAACAGCTTCTTCTCCAACTCTTCATCCTCATCAGGAGTCCTTCCTCTTCTTACAGTCCCAGCTAAAGGTCGATTAACAACCGTATTCTGTTGAATAGACATATTTTTTATAAACCAATACATAGAACTTTAAGGCAACAGAAATGCCTACAAGAAAAATAAGTAAACTATTAAATTACAGATTTCACACGAGTGAGAATTTCTGGGCTTGAACCAACAAAGATGCATCCTCGAGCCTGACATCATGAAACAACTAAGGAGTTAAGCAAGAAAAATAACTGAAAAAGATTAACTTATGAGTGAAGTACCTGCAAATAAGTCATGTATGGACTTGGATTCACAACTCTTAGTGCTCGGTAAATCTCAAAAGGATCTGCATATGTCCGGCGTTCAAAGCGCTGACTTAAGACAATCTGGAAAATATCACCTGCAAGAATGTGTTCTTTTGCTTGCAGTACTGCTGCCCTGTATTCTTCACTGGTCATGTTTGACTGGTTCAGAGGAGTTCCGAATTGTTGGGTGCTTAATTGCACAGAGCCAGGTAGTAACTTAGGCCTAGTGATTGAGAACCAAGTAAGGAAACTAATGAGATTAAAAAAACAGATTATAGAACTAACGGAATGTTATAAAGAAGAAAGTCACTTACGAGTCAACATTAAGCACTTTAGACACCAATATATCCAACCGTTTGACTCCATCTTTATACGCTTCTTCAGTGGATGAATACTGATCAAGCCTTACCCAGTGAATTATATACGCTTTCTGAAGATCAAAACTATTTATCAAAATGAACCATAATCATGATAAAGTTTAATGGAAGAAAAGTTTTCAAAATTATGCTATTAGTACCTTTTGAACGTGATCGAAAACGATCACATCTTCATACAATCCAAGATGAATGTCAGCTAAATTCCTGTCATCTTGTGGTGCATCTATAAACAAGAGTTTCTTCTTCTCTACATAGCGAACTGTGTCATATGAAAAGTAACCAACCCACCCGCCTGTTCATGATATAGAAAAATAATATGTAAGTGAAGACGTGCACATAAAAGTCCACAGAATAGGTACAAAAAGGATTCTATAACATTTCACTTATACAGTTATACTTGTAAATTATAAACTTTCAGTCGGTAATTACAAGTCAACATCAATACTATGCTTGGTCCTGAACTGGCATCTTTGGTGTGGGAAGTCTACAAGTGATCCCCATGGGTAAAAATTTCAACAGATTACTTGCATCTCTGGTATGTTTAAAGCACTTTAATTGGCCAGTAATTATAAGAACAAATTGATATCGTAGTTTCTATAACGTGGTCAGCTTACGCTTCCTCAAAGGTTAAATGACGAAGCAAGCAATTAATGTTCCACCAGACAATACCAAAATTTTATATGATGATTAAATGCGGATGTATAAAGTATGCTGAGTGATTGTTTTGGTCAAAGCATTGCAACAAGGCAGCAAAAATCAGATGCCAAGAAATGTATTCCAACTAAGATAACATGGTTTCACTATTCCCTACATTATTTTCAACTACCCTGCCACATGAGGGTTAAATCATGCCCTTCCTTCATTTCAACACAAGGATACTAGTTATAGTAAACTATCTGGAAGTCCTCATGAGGGTTAAATCATGCTCTTCCTTCATTTCAACACAAGGATACTAGTTATAGTAAACTATCTGAAAGTCCTAATTGCTAATGCTTATCTTGTAAATAATGAATTGTTGGAGATGATTAATAATACAACTTGCTCCATATAAATTAAGTAGCTTCTAGAGTTAGTGGGAACCTAATTGTTGGCAAGATATAATCAAGAACCAAACTCATGAATTCACAAACATTTCAGCAAGCAGATATTTATTTTTTTGTTCTAGATCATATTCATACCACAAAATGTATCAGGAAGGCCATCGGGAAGCTGAGGTTCCCAACCATTAGAGAGACTTCTCGGAATTTCCATAGGATCATCAACAACCTTCTGAACAGAACTTCCTTTCACATGATCCACTATAGTGACACTGTTTTCTTTAGCAATAAATTCAATTGATGGATCAGATCCCACCACACTGTATCGACCCTAACAAATTAAGATCAGCATGTCATAAAATCATACAACATCACAAACATTTTAAAGCTTTTGTGAAAAAAATGAAAGAGAACAATAACAATCATCTTACAACTTGTGAAGTTCGGAAACCAGGCTCCACGGACTCAAATAGGAAGCTAGGAGCCTCTCGATCATCTTCTTTGACTAAACAACGGTAAGCGAGCACCGGCGTCAAGTGATCAGCAAATATGCACTTGTGCAGCGGCACCAAATTACCTTTCCTTGAAGCTTCAACAAATTCAGCTTCATCGGCAGCTAGATGTCAATCGTTCAATATCAAAGCAGCAAAAACAATCAGAATTACAAAATCGGTTGGTTACTAATGCTTTCTTCCTTCCAAATTAGTTAAATTCGAAATCAATCAATCGAGAAACTGATTACGACATACATTTCCTATTCAAATCACTAAACAGCTTTACATCGACATTCGTAATCAACTAATACACAAAAAAAGCAATGCAATTTGCTCAAACGCATTCAAAAAACAAATTACCTCCTCTTCTTAATCAGTTTAATTCGTAATCAATCAATCAATCAATCAATCAATCAATTAAAAGAACTGATTACTAAATGCATTTCGTATTCAAATCACTAAACGACACCGGAATCAACTGATACACAAACATCACAATGCAATTTCAAAAATGCATTCAACATACAAATTACCTAAAGTCGGAGACTAAAGAACACATCGAAGTCGACTACGGATGCGAATCGTTCAATATCAAATTAGCAAAAACAATCATAAATTACATAATCTGTTGGTTACTAATGCTTCTTCCTCTTCCAAATTAGTTATAATTATAATCAATCAACGAATCAATCAAAAAACTGATTACGAAGCACATTTCCTTTTCAAATCAACAAACAACGACATCGAAATCAACTGATATACAAATATCACAATGCAATTCACCAAATACATTAAAAAGTAAATTACCTATGGCTGGTGACTGTAGAACACATCGAAGTGGACTACGAACACGAAACGAAATCGAAGCACGTCTGTTTCTACATCCACCGGCAACGGCGGAGCCTTCGGCGTTCAACGGCGGAGAAAGGCGGTGAAACGACGGTGATGAACGGAGATTAACAGCTAGAGATTGCATCATTCACTCACTAAAATGAACTTGAAGAATCTCACTTGAAGATGCAGATATCATATATGAATGTGTGTATATATAGAGGCAGAGAATTAAATGCAGGTGGGACTGTGGGAGGATGCGGCTTAATGTAAAATAAAATCCACACGAAACAACGCATATACTACTTGTACGCTATACAGTAAAATATGTACTTTATTTTGTATTTTGCGAATTTAAGTCTGATGCCTTAAAAATGTGTTTATATAGTATCGGTTTAAAAAGTTGAAAAGTAAATGAAAAATATGAGATACGGTTTATACAGATCAGATCACAGGTGTAATATTTATTTTCCATGTCTGTATTCGGATAAATAAATTTCTATTTTTGTTGGATTAGCATTTTTTTTATTTTTTATATATATGTTACATAGTGATATATTTCATTATTAATTGCATTGAATTTTTCTCTGTATCTTAAAATCGGTTTCCTTAAATTGTGATTTTTTAAAATGAATTTGGATTTGGTTAAGAAAAGTAATGAACCCGATTAGAAGTTTGAGATTAAAATAAGAAGTAATTTTGTAGAAAGGTAATCAAGTTTTAAAATTATCCTAATTAGATCATTTATAAATTTTTTTGTTCTAATCAGGTCACTAAACTTTACTTTGATGTTTTAATATTGTGTATTTAACCTGAATAGTAGGTAAAAGGGAGGGTCAAAGGTGAGAGGAGGTGGTGGGTGGCGGCAATAATGAGGGGACAACGGTGGTGGTGGGCGGCGGTGGTGGTGGGCGGCGGTGGTGGTGGGCGGCGATGGTGGGCGGCGATGGTGGGGTGACGAAGGTGGTGGTGGGCGGC
>BJCO01370722.1:0-11255 GCA_018326465.1 Flaveria floridana | reverse complement strand
TTAGACCTCTTAACCATTCAGCATTTGTATAATGCTTAACCATTCAGAGGCAAATGTCTTAACCATTCAGACATGTGCTCGTGAAACAAACAGTCTGAACCATTAAATGCTGAACCATAAACAGGCCCTCAGTGCAAATAGCAAAAGCGTGTGGAAACAAACACATAGTTCTCGAACACAATGGCGTCACGCGGTCGCTACCGTCGTCTGACGCCCCCCTAAAAAGCACTACACACACACACACACACACTTCTCCACCGTTTGAAGAGACTCGGTGAAGAAGCAAAGAGAAGCTGTTCTCCACCGACAACTTCTCTCTCTCTTCCACCATCTCTTCAAATGGAAGGAGGTGGTGAAGAATCGATCCACGATCTTCACTTCACCTCTGTTGATTCCTTAGAGGAATCGATCGTCGATCATCATTCCGAACCGCTGCCTCACGATTCCGACGAACTTCCTCCTCCGACGACAACCACCGCTGCCCCCTCCCTAACCGATGACCTTCGGGACAAAATCATCAAACAGGTATATAACATAAATCTTATTATGTGATACGATTACGCGATGTTGCTTTACTGTGAAGTTAGGGTTCTAGGATGATTTGTGGTTGTTTGATTCGTAGTGTATTCGAACTGTTGATTTGTGCACGTTTGTAGGTTGTAAGTTGTAACCGTGTGTTAAGAGTTTGCGTTGATGATCTGATCGAGTCGATTAGTCGGACTTACGTTTATGCGTTAGGCAGTCGCGCTTTTGTTTGTGCGATCCTTGTGTATATCCTCGTGTCTGTGTATGTGTTATTTTGCGGTAACAAACTTGTTTATACGTGTGAGTGTGTATTGCAATAATATAGTATTTTCCCAGAGTTACCTGATTGGCAGGTTATATGTGGAAGTCTGTGTCTTATACAGTCGATTTTCTTAGCTTTTGTTAGAAACATAGAAGCGTAAGATGTAGTTCTTCTGTTTGTGTTCAATTTAGGCACTGATAAGCTTTAATCCTATGGTGTATGATGATAAGTATAAGAAAGGACCATAAAAATGTAATATATAATATATAAATTAATATTATAGAAGATATGTGCACATGGTATTGATTTTGTTTTTTTGGGGAGAACATATTGCTAGAATTGATATATCATTTACTTTCCTCAGTTGATTGTAGACGGATGAAAAGGAGAGGTCTGCAAGTTAAATTGATAATACCTGATAGAAATAGATGATAATAATTTACTTCTGATAGATTAGTTTATCTACTCTGGGCTCCTTAAATACCACATTATTCAATCTCGGGTGTAATGACTCTTGTATTGAGTCGGCCAAGAAATTATATTAAAGTTAGAATAGAATTAGGAATATTTAGCTTAATGATCAAGTTTGTTTAGTATAAATATAGGGTACATGTTTAGTTTTTTAGGTTGTCGAGTTTTAATAATAACAAGGAGTCGATCTCAACTTTGAGATACAAAATCGTTTTCTGTTTGCCTCCGCTGTTCAACGGTCAACACAATTGAATATTGCGTACCAAGTCCCGATTGAAGTGTGGATCAGGGTGGAACAACAGGCTTGACCAAGAAGGTCAACAGGAAGTTTTTATTTTTGTCAATAGCAGGGTTTCTCATCGAAACAGCAGGTTTGATTCGCATCAGCAGCCTTCGATCAAAGGTTGATTTTTGGGTTTCTTTAACATCGGGGCCGTAGCAATCAAGAGGGTGCAGGGGCTGTTCAGCTGAGTCGGGGAGAGTTTGAGTAATAAGACAGACAGTCAGAACAACAGACCTGTAAGCTACGCACAAGCCAACAAGCAATCCAGGAAGAAGAATCGATCAAACAGCAGGAGAAGAGTAGCAAAAGGAGAGTGCTTCGAGTGATGCTTTTTCAGGGAGTGCAGCAATCAAACTCAGGTCTGGATCAAAACCCATAAACTCTGTTAACCTAAGACAGAAGAACTTGAAAAATAGAGATGACTCAAGTAGATAATCAAGCATTGGCCACTGTTAATGAAAATAATACAACATTGTTTGATTGTTTCAATGTCCAATGCTAACGAAAACAAACAACACAATATGGACCATTCGTATGAAAGTGATCTTGAATGCCCATGTATATGGGATACCATCGAACCGAGATCGACCGATGCTCAAAAGATTGACATTGTAACTACATATTTGTTGTAATCCACTTCCGAAGATTAAATACTACAAGTTGGCAACCACAACACAGCAAAGGAAATGTTGGACATGATTAAAACCCGACATCTAGGTGCACATTGGGTGAAAGAGGCGAGACTCCAAACGCTGTTGACTGAGTTTGATGGCTTAAAGACGAAGGCGTCAAATATGATAGCTGATAGCTGACTTTGCTGGAAAGCTAACGAGAATAGCCTTAAAAGAGTCAAAGTTAGTCAAGAAGTTTCTTAAAAAGCCTCCCGAGGAACAAGTTCATTCAGATCGTTGTCTCAATCGAGCAAGTCTTGGATCTTAAGAGTTAAGACTATAGGATTGGAAGATGTTTTGGGTCGTTTTAAAGCCTATGAAGAAAGTGTCAAGGATGATTAGACTCAAAGCTAGAACCCAAGTCAACTATTATTCACGAGCACCAATGAAAAAAGCAAAGAAAAAGGAACATAAGTGTGAGCATTGCGGATTTGGGGTAGTGGAAACTCAAACCGGGAAGACCTTGGACGTGGCTGGGGTAGATATTGGTGGCCGGGAAAGGTCGTGGCGGTAGTCGAGTACGACGGCATATAAGCCACGCCAGGTGTTACAAATGCAATGAGCTTGGGCATTCATATTGAAGTGTCCAAAGTCGAATCAAGAGGAAGATATAACAAACTTTGCTCAAGAGGATTATGATGAGATGTTGTGGTGAAGGATCAAGGATGAATGTGTTTAAGACAAGATCAGGGTGGTGATTATTGGCTTATTCTTGTCAATAACTCAAAGTTAGAGGGGTTAATTAGTAAGTTTTGTTATTTAATTGTTTTGGTTTAAAGAAGTTGGTCAGAAGGTGTTGAGTTGGCCAAGAAATTGTATTAAAGTTTGAGCAGGATTAGAATTATAGCTAGCTTAATGATCAAGTTTCTTTAGTATAAAAATATGGCACCTGTTAAGTTTTTTTAGGCTGTTGAGTTTTATCAATAACAAAGAGTCGATCTCAAGTATGAGATACAAAACCATGTCCTGTTTGTCTAGCCATCAACACATATGAATCCAGGAATCACCAATTTACAGCTTTAACTTTCTTAAAGAGACTTGTGTTCTTTTTATGCAGGTGGGATACTATTTTAGTGATGAAAATTTGAAAACCGACAAGTTTTTGCTGAAATATCTAGCGAAGGATGAGGAAGGCTATGGTAAGTAATTTAGCACTTAATGAGTGATATTGTTTATATATCAAGTTTTTGTGTGTTTTCTATTTGTTTTAAAGTGCCTGTTGCTTGCCTTTGGGTGGTTTAAGACGGGTGAATGCATTACTTTAGATTTTGTAGGGCTATAGATTTTGTTATACTGATATAAGCATTTGGCTCTTGGGTACAACTTGAAATATTGCTCTAGAAGTAATCATTGAACTACTTTCTTGGTTCAACAATCCAAAAACACAAAAATTAGATGCAGTCTTGGTTTTAAAAGGCCCGAGCTTGGTTTAATGAGGTGCGAGGTGCTCGAAGGCATTTTGGTTTTAAAAGGCTAGATGTGAAGCACATGCCTATGCACAACCAAATAAGCTGTTTTTACAACTAGAAACGGCATATCTTTCATGTGTTTTACATACAAACCTTATTAATAACTAAACCTTTTATAATATCTTTGATCTGTTTTGCATGTAAGCTTATTGATCAAGTAAACCTTTCGTAACATCTACATCCCTTAGGTTGATTTACATATATACCTTCTACCGACGTTAATTTTGACCAATATTGACCCAAAAGTACACGAGGTGCGCTTTTATCACCCTGATGCATTTTCCTTAGTGTGCTTCTGGTCTGCCTTTTTAAGCCAAGGGTGTGGTCTTACGGTCCTGGAAACCTAGGTGCTTAGGATCCCAAGGTGTAAGGTGAAGGCACTAGTCTTGCGTACATGAGGCCCCCGTAGTAAATATACTACTTTTACATGACAATTTTGATCTTATTAATTATTTAATACTTCACATAAAAGGTACTTATAATTAATTATAAACAACAATCAAATCAGACAAATGCAACAGCTGTATCATCAAATCTCGAGATTATAACAAACTGGAAAATAGTAAACTGCCTGGACAGACAAATGCAACAGCTGTTTGATCTAACTGGACAGACAAATGCAACAGCTGTTTAATCTAACTGGACAGACAAATGCAATAGCTGTTTAAACACAAGTAAAAGCAAAATGCCAATCTAATTCACCATTGAGAGCATTAAGCCCAAAAGGACGAACAGACAAAGCAACAAACTCTAATAGGTAGGATCAAAAAATCTGACTGAGTTCTCAAGATATTAAAAGCAACAAATTGTAACAGATTTAGATTCTGATTAGTTAATCTCATGCTTGAAGTTCATAAAAGTTACGACTCACCGTAAAAACAAATATAAACTTTCAAAGTTTGTACTACAATTTGGAGATTTTTTTTTACGACAGTTTTTAGACACAATTTGGTTCACCTTAAAGTACAGTTAAGCTGAAAACTCACAAATATAAACAACAAAACAAACAGCAAAAATATTAAGAACTTCGAAGTGATTTTTACAGAATATAAGCAGAAAGTGTTCAATTTGAAGAACAGAATAATTAAAAACAGACTTGAAGAGGAAGATAACTGAAGCGAGAAGATAGAAAGGGTTGATGAAGCGAAAGGGAGTAGGAACACGAGGAAATAGCAGCAAAAACCAAAAAGCAATCGCCTCAAGTCACTCCTTGAGATCATGGTGCTTCATAACACAGAAATAGCTTATTCCAAATGTTTATGATCAGTTAGCTTGCTTTTTTTATAAGCAAAAATTCAAAAGCAAAGCTTTATACAGACCTTCTATCCTCTATGATATAATTGAACAATTGAACAATTGAACAAAAATTTATCAGACCAGTCTTGACAAAATTAAGGGCATCATCTCTTTTAGTAAGTTCCAGGAACTAATACGTTGAAGTTGTGATATCTTTTAAAAGAACTTGAAGATATCTCGTACTATAAAATGGATTTCCTAGTCTTCATGAAGTAAGGTTATTGACAAGATATGTCAAATTAATCTTCAGGTAAGTTACATGCTGTTTTTTGCAGTTCCTGTAGCAGTTATTGCTTCTTTCAAGAAAATGAAGAAGCTGACGCCTCACAAATCGCTTATTGTGGCTGCACTCAAGGAATCTTCTCTTCTGGTAAGTTATTTAAGTCATTACTTGAGAGTGTTTATTTTAATTTCACCAATAATCCAATATAATCAGCAAGTGGTTTGGCTTGAATCTTGTGGTTCTTGTTCTATATTGGTTGTTAATTTAATTAATTTCAAATCGGCATGCCGAACATTGTGTTAGCAATTCGTAAAACTAGAGCTTGTGTAAATGGCTGCAGACTTTAAGTTCAAATGAGAAGAAGGTTAAGCGTATTCATCCTTTCCCGTTGACCGAGGTTTTGGATCCAGAGGTATACTCTTCTTTTTTGCTAGCGATAAGTTGATATTGAATTTTAATTTTTATCATAACTTAATAATAATTATTCATTTTGTAATATGAATTTAACAAAACAAAGAATATTTAAAAACCAATGATCAACCTTTCATCTCTTATTGAAACGTGAATGTGTTCTCTTGGGCATGATATCTAATAAAATAGGGTTTTCTTTTTATGCCAGCTATGCACTGTTCTGGTAGAGAATCTTCCAGAGGATCACACAATAGAGAACATGAAGAAAATATTTTCCGATGCAGGAATGTATGCCGCTTTCCATTTTCTCATGTTTTTAGTTTTGAAACTTTTATCTTCTCTTGTGCGAATTCTCTCTCAATAAATTATAAAATCATCTTCCAGTATCAAGAAGATTACTGTTCATGAAGAAAATGCTACAAGGGATCCAAAAAAATGTAGTATTGAGGAGAAGCTTTTGAGTGGTAAGGTACTCTTCAAATTCTGTTGAACATGAGTCCTGTTGTCTGTCAGCGTTTCGGCTATATTCCTAATCATTGGTTGATGATAACTTATCACATCATTTTAAGTCGATTATTCTTATTGGTTTATATTTTGTTGGTCACATGTCTTGAAAACAATGTGAGACGTGACACAATTACACAAATGTAAGGTTTTATGTTTTTTTTTTGCATGATCTAGAATTCTTTACATGTGCTATTATTTATTTATTTACTTACTTTTTTTTTATTTGTGGATTCTTGAATTTGCACTTCCATTACTAACGATTGTCACCATTCTTGTTGCTGTTTGCAAGTTGCATGCGGTTGTGGAATATGAGACTGTTGAGGCTGCTGAGAAGGCGGTAAGTTTGAAGTTCTCTTTTCAGTTGGCATCTCTTTTATGATGAAATGAATGATTCATTGGTATCGTGTCACAAAGGTTGAATGGGACAGGCCAATCCCAGACGTTTATCCAAAATGTTTACATCTTTCTGTAAATAATAAGTGTCAATTTTAATTATGAAATTTATTATATTTTAGTAATAATATAGTTTTTTAAATAAAATGATTTAAAGCGTTTTTTATGCATTCCAAGTACAATTTGGGTACATTCCTGACTGGTTTGACTTGCTCAACCTATGTGGCTCGTCTCCTTTTAAGCAAATATTTTGCTTTACCCATTTGAGCTAATGATGATAAAATATTACTTGAAGCCACCTCTATTTATATTCAAAGTGTCGAGTGTTTTACACACTCAACTGAAATTCGTCTTCTTCAGGTTGCTACTTTAAACAATGAGCATGACTGGCGAAATGGTATGCGAGTCAAGCTTCTCAAGCGCAGGGTAAACTCATTCCTTCTACAGTTTTTTCCTATGGTAACTTTGATTTTGCTAATAATATCTTATAATTAGGTTAAGAATTCACTGAAGAAAAAGGGACATGATTCTGAGAAGAAAAACAATATCCAAGTAGATTCACCTGGGGACAAAGAGAACCAACAATCAAGTGAGCACCATAATGATACACCAGATGAAGAGGTAATATTGTTGATTATAGAAGGAACACAGCAAAGATTATTTACTTATTCCAGAGGTGGCTAAATGGGGTGGGTTGGGTAACGGGTCAAAACAGATATAGTTTGACCCACAAACATTTTTCTTTCAGTTTTTAATGGTTGATGAGTTAATTATGATTTTACCTAAACTTTCATGGCGTTTTCAAACATTTATTGATTAGCATGCATCACATAATGGGGAGCGTCAATCCAAGGATAATAATGGGAACCGTGGTCAAAACAGTAGACGTTCTAGAAAACATAAGCATCAAGGACCTACTGGCATGGGTAAGACGATCACTAACCAATTTACATATCTATTTTGAAAACCTTGAATTATTAACATTATCTGTTGACAAGATAACAAACATGTTGATTGCATAACAAATAGGTCACGGGACAACATTCCATAACCATGGGGGTGAAATTTCCAAGCCACCTCCTGGACCAAGAATGCCAGACGGTACAAGGGGATTCACGATGGGACGTGGACGGTCTCTCAGTTGACGCTTAGAATCCAATCTGTCTTTGTCCAGGTTTGATCTTTTAATGAGCCAAATAATGCAATCAAAAACTGGATAAGAACCCACAAAATGTGTAGATGTCTGCAAACTTAAATGATTGTGGATTAAATTTACTTTTGTGATGGTGTGTAACATATGGCAACTTAAGTTTATGGTGTTTCTATGGTGGTGTTATGTGGACTGGAATGTCAACGTTTTTTTTGATACGGGTTTAATTGTTCAAACATGTTGGGATGAGTTTTACTGTTATAAGTATACAATATAGTTATATTAAATGTGATGATGCATATAATATTTTTAAAATGAAGAAAAAATAATTTTATGACATAGCAGTTTATGACGTTGTGAGCATATATAATGATTTTGGATGATTTTTTAACGTGTTTCAAGTTCGTGTTCAAGTACAATCTTTCATGTTATCCTTATGGTGATGTTAAGACATTCGACCATTTGGGGATGGAATTTAACTTTTTTTTGTAATGTTGTAGAAATACTTTCTATTAGTTCACATGTTATAATTTTCATATGTCAATTATGAGTGTGTCGGTTTTGTAGGTTAAATGTTGAAACACAATTGGCACAATAACAGTTGGTAAAGACGCTCACATAGTTTTATCAAGTATAACAAAAGAAATACTTTTGGTACTTATTGTATTTTATTCCTACCATCTACTAATAAGAAAGAAAATAAATAACTCTTAATCATAAAAAATAACCTGATAGCTTATGTCAATTATTGCTTGATTTATGTGTTGATTGATATTATTATATTTGATTGTCTGATTATTGACTTTTCAGTCCCAAAGATAAATTCTAAGCAGATTCAAATTTATGACTCGGAGACTTATTTAAGGGCTGTTTGGTAACATCTGAATCAGTCTTTTAATGTTTCAGATGTTTGAATGGTTCAACACTTAATGGTTCAGATTTGTTTCGCTAGCAAATGTATGAATAGTTTGGACATTTGCCTATGAATGGTTAAATATTATATTGATGTTGAATGATTAAGATGTCCAATTTTGAATAGTTAAGACCTTTTATCTGAATTGGTTAAGACCTCTTATCTGAATTGGTTAAGACCTCTTATCTGAATTGGTTAAGACCTCTTATCTGAATTGGTTAAGACCTCTTATCTGAATTGGTTAAGACCTCTCAAACATTTGTCTTTGAATAGTTAAGCAATATACTAGCTCTTAATGATTTAAATTTGTTAATGATTTAACACTTAATGGTTCAGCGCTTAATGGTTTAGACCTTTTATTGATTCAGTATTTAATCATTTAGAAATTGTCAATCAGTCTTTTAATCAACTTTTGACATGTTAACATGACCCACATACATCATTAGACCTGTCATTCACCCCTTAATCATGATTTGTGCACTTGATTGTTCATAGTAATGTTGGTTTATCATCCGCAAATTGTGCTAAGTTTGCCTATTCTTTTTTCTCCCACTTTAGACAATCACTTAGAGCCCAAGCACACCGCACTTGTAGCATCTAACATGGCTTGATTCCGTTGTAAAAGTTCACCATCTTGTCCTTTTTTGGGACCCGACATCTTTCTCGGCCACTCCCAAAGTCATTGCGGTTTGAACTTTCACAACCACATTGTTAACATACGTGCTTTTTGTCTTTCTCTCTTTTAGAAAACATTAACCTTTCATGTGTTTCTTCTTTTGTTGAGTCCTTTAATGCGTTACGCATATGCACTCAACCTTCCAACAAGTTTATCAAACAACATCATGTCCAATTCAAAGCATTGAACTAGGGTACGATTTGTAGGAATGACTTAGGATAGCATCGAACCACCGTCTCACCGTAATCTTCTCTTTAATGTTTGACATGAGACTTCTTGCTTTTGAGGCTGGGCCACTCAGTTTGCTTGCAAGAACACATACCGAGTCATCCTCCTTCAAGTGTAAGCTTTCGATTTTCATCTTGTTTTCGAGCCACTGTCTCACCAAAACCTTCTCATATGTTTTTTCCGCACTTTTGGTTGTAATTCCTTTCCAAAAGAACAAGCCTAATATGTTTTTGTTGAAGAAGGGTTTGCATACTTTGTTGATAATAATCCAACATTTTACCTCGAAATGTTCTGAAGAAGGTTTTGAACGGATAAAGATTTGTTTTTAATAGTCGCCGGTCAACTAGAAACGAATTTTAAGTTCTTTCGAACCACTTTCGACGCACGGAGTCATTAGAGTTTTCTCTACAAAGATGCACCTTTGCAATACGACAACTAGCATAAAGAATGTTCCAGACTCGCCTCACGAGTATTCAAATTCGTCTGAGAGAACACACAATAACTTGCAACACTTTTGTGATGTTGTTATGACTTTGTATTTAAAAGAATATCTTCGAAGACCAACGTACAACAAGATACAACTATTATCCGCTGCAAATGAGCAACGCTATGGTATTTCGGGAATGTGGGGAACTTAGATTGTACGAGGGTGCATACACGAGGGGTGTTATCTGCGAATTTGTGGATTTGGCATGCATTTTTATGAACTCCCGAAGCTAACAATGACATCAACACCCTAACATTTGTTCAACGATGTTATTAGTGGAATTGCCATGAAGTGTCTTGTGGTAAACGTTGTAGAATATATAATTGAAAACTATTTAGCCGATGGGATTTATCCAAATCGGGCTGCGTTGTTCCTAGCAGAGGGGATGATAAACATATTCGATTCAAAAGAAAGCAAAAAGCGGCAAGAAATGACATGAACGAGCTTTTGGGGTCTCAAAAGCTAAATGACAAATACTAAAACCCGAAAAACAACTACATCCAATAAGAACCAGATTAATAATGTATGTGCGTATTATCTTACATAATATGGTATTGAAGAGTGATTGTGCGGTGATATCTCCGGATTACCTTCTAGACCCTCCAAACAATGAACTGGTAGAACATGATATACTGTCATGTATTACAATCACGCACAGCCTACGATAACCTTCGAGCGGATCTTATCAAGCATTTGAGCATTTGTTTCAATCAAATCAAACAAACCATTAATATTTTTTTAGAAGTATTTTTAATTTTCAAGATGTGAATATATTTTTGTTGTACTTTTATTTTAAAAAATGAAGTTTGTTTTATTTTTTATTTTTATTTTTTGAATTTAATTTAGTTATAATAATTAAAATGTAAATATATATATAAAAAAGAATTAAATTGAAAACAATAAGGAAATGGGAAAAAAGATGGGAACCTAAGTTTTTTCATAGTTACACTTGCAATGAGAATTCAAGCTATTTGAAAACATTTTGATTTATGTGAAAGATCAAACAGTATAAACAAATCTCGATGCAAGAAGCGTTAGTGTGCTTTTTAAGTTAAAATCAAACTTGAGTTTGAAAGCCTAAACAGTTCGGACCCTAGCTGGACATTTCTTATTGGTTTGGTTATTATATATATATATTAAAGACTTTGGTCGGTGGCTACAGTGCCACCGACCAACAAAACCCTGATCCCCAGTTCAACTACAAATAACAGTGCAACAGATTCTCCAAATCACCATCATCAAACATCTGTTTCTCCATTATCATCTCCATCATCGACCTCTTGAAGTCGT